>JAHWFP010001646.1:0-28957 GCA_023313725.1 Lithobius niger | reverse complement strand
TTTTTGTAAATTGCGTTATGTCTAAGGAGGAAGTAAAGAAGTTTGAATTTAACATGTCTGCAGTGAACCCTTGAAATTACATTGGCGGCAGCGGTGTAGCCGTACTTTCACGTCGAGGAAGCAGCTGGATTTCATGTCGATTTGTTCGAGTTTCAACGGTCAGGGTGCTGCCTTTGTGTCTGCATTGGCAGTGGTGGAGTAAATTGCGTCTGCATCAAGTGTAAAGTAAATACATTGGTGACAGCGATCAAGCTGGACTTACACGTCGAAGAAACCAGCAGTTTTGGCTTACATCCGGACTTTCACGTTAAAGGGACACAGCTGCATCGAAAGTCGGCGGTAATGTCAACTTAGATGGTAGTAGTGAGCTTCTCCAACTCAGTGGGTTCACTTTCCATGGCAGAATTTCGACTTTGGCGGCAACCAGCATGGGAGGAAGATTAAAGGGGCTTCCTGCTGTTCAAGAAAGACGAGTCAAGAGACGGAAAAGCTGAGCTGGCAGACAAGATTGCGACTGGACGAGGGACGGAGAACATTCCTATCAGCGAGAGTGGGCGGTAATGCTGCACTTCGTCGTGTGAGAAGGAAAATTTCGGCGAATTCCGGTAATGGAAGAAGCGAAATAGAGTTTGAAGTCATCGTCAGTGCAAGCCTGGGTTCGTCAGTTTGGATGTAGAAGTCGTCTTGGCAGCGTCTCCACAACGCGGCAACAGGTGAGCTGTGGCAAACTTTTTTTGCACCTTGGTATTAGGGCGTTTGGAAAAAAGTGTTGTTTAAAGCTTGCGGGAACTGTTGTGCGTGTTGGTGCTATTTTTTTGATTGTTGGTTACTTAGGTAATTAAGTAATTTTACAATGGAGTTGCTTAGTGATAAAACTGTGGTTGATTTGAAAGCTGTGTGCGAGGAATTAGGGTTGCATGCGCCTAAGAGAAAAAGTGAAATTCTGGCTATGTTTAAAGGTGGGTTGGAGGGAGAAACTTTGTTGGCTGATGATCTCGCAGAAGCAGTTAAAACTGTAGAGGAGGCAAAAAGGGTAATAAATGAAGAAAAAGAGAGGGAATTACAAGAAAGACAGGAACTAAAGGAAAGGGAAAGGCAGGAAAAGCAAGATGAAAAGGAAAGGCGAATTTTAGAGGCTGAATTAGCAAGGGAAAAATTAGCAAGGGAAAAAGAATTAAGAGAGAGGGAGGACGAATTAGCAAGGGAAAAATTAGCAAGGGAAAAAGAATTAAGAGAAAGGGAGGACGAATTAGCAAGGGAAAAATTAGCAAGGGAAAAAGAATTAAGAGAGAGGGAGAACGAAATTGAAAGAGAAAAATTTGCAAGGGAGGCAGAGCTAGAACGAGAGAGGTGGGAACGGGAAGATAGATTAACGAGGGAGAAACAGGAGCATGAGCTGCGTATAAATGAAAATGCTAGGCAGCATAATGGTGAAATGCAGGCAAGAGAGTTGTCCTTTAAGCAAGAACAATTAAAGGTAAAAACAGAGTCTGTACAACAAGAAAAACGTTATGACATGTCGAAGTTGTGCCAACCCTTCAGGGAGAAGGAAGACAACATATTAGTTTTCTTGTCTGGTTTTACTAGAATTTGTGATAGGATGGGCTTTAACAAAGAAGAGTGGCCTTTCAGATTGTTATCTTTGTTAACAGGGAAAGCGCGGGAAACACTCATGCGTCTTTCTGATGATGACTTTGCAAAGTTTGATCTGTGTGTTAAAGCTCTTAAAGTAAGATTTAATGTTACGGAGCAGTGTTTACATAACCAGTTTAGGTCAGCAAAAAAAACTGATAAACAAACGTACTTAGATTTTGCTCACACTTTGACAACACTGGGTACTGAATGGGTTAAGGAACTTGATTGTGGGGATTCTTTCCAAAAATTGTTCCAGCAGGTATTAATAGAGGATTTTCTGAATAAGGTACCAAGTCCGATAAGAGTATGGCTTATTGATAAGGGTAAACAAGAGTCTGTTTTGAACTTAGCTTCGCTTGCAGACGATTACTGCGCTAATCGCCAAGAAGCAGTTCTAAGACAGGGGAGTGGTTCTGACAATGGAAATGGCAGACCACAGGGCAGAAATAATTACCGTGGAGGAGGTAACAATGGTAATGGTTATGGCAGGTATCGGAATGGTAATGGTTATCAAGGTAGTCAAGGTAACAGAAACAATGGAGGGAGTGGTAATTTGCAGAATGGAGGAGGGAACCAAGGGAATGGTAATAGTAACTATGGGAACAGTAACAATGGTAATGGTAACAATAGCAATAGTGGTACTAGAAATGGTTCAGGTAATTATGGTACGAGCAATGGTACTACAGCTTCGGCTTACAATGCGCAAGCAAGCTAACGACATTACTCAGTCTAGTAGGAGAGCGCCTTTAAAGGCGGACGAGCCACGTAAGTGCTACATTTGTAGCTCGAGCTCGCATTTGAAAAGGGATTGTCCCAACAATGGTACCAAAGCCTCAGTGGGAAATGTATGTACTCAATTGCCTAGTGTACACAGTGGAAAGGACGTTAGCTCTTTTAAAGGTAAAAGTGGTACACACTCGGTGGAAAGCCAGTTATGTAAGAAATGTACAATTAATGGAAAACCTGGTAGGCATTTGCTGGATACAGGTGCATTTATGGATGTGGTTACAAGTAAAATAGTAGAGCCTAGTTCGTTCACAGGGAAACGAGTTGTTTTGTCGTCAGTCATAAGTAAAAACGTGACAGACTTTCCTGTAGCAAAGGTAAAATTGGCAACAGAAGATGGCTACATTATGCTGGAATGCGGCGTGTCGCCATTTTTTAAGGACGAAACGTACGACTTTCTGCTTAGCCAAAAGTCTTACGAAAAGCTACAGAAAATTGAAACAAAGGTAAACAACACACAGACTGCGATAGCTAGGTCGAAAACAGGTATCAATGGAAAGAAAAGTAACGAAAAGCAGGCTGTAGATCAATTTGTTGATGGTGATGTATTGAATGGTCTTTTTAAAGTTGAAGATGAGGAAACGGAGGAAAGTGTTCGAAATGTTGCAAGTGAGAATAATGTAATTGCTGAAAACAGTAAAATTGGTGTCAAGGTCGAAGATAATGGGCTTGCACAAAATGATACAGTTGTCCAGTCACAACACGTTTTAGTCAATAAACAAGCTAGTGTTGTGGCCGACTCTGTAAGGAGTACGGAAATGAGTAAAAAGGTTGTAAGGAATGGAAATGTAGGTTTGTTGACAGCAGGAATTCAAGACTTGGTAGCGGTTAAAGCTGCAGTTTTAATGCAAGGGCAGGTGCTTGATCCTGGGTTGGAGGGATGTCGAGTGGCAACTGACATTGAAGGTACATCTTTTTTTTGGAAGGATGATGACTTAAGTAAGAAATGGTCGGCAGCAAAAGGCACCAAAACGGGTGACCAGGTAGTGGTACCTAATATGCTTACGAAGCAACTGGTAAGAAGGGCACATGCCAATGCCTATTTTGAGCACATGGCCACGGAAATGAACATTGCCAGGTTGCAAGAAGTATTGCATGGACCAAGAATGTGTGCACAATGTAAAAATAGGATAGAGTGGTGTGAAATCTGTAAGAAATATAGAAAAGGTGTGAGGAAGGGAGAGGATGAGATGATTTTAGTTCCGGTTGTGGCAGAGCCTTTCATTAAGGTGGAAGTAGATTTCGTAAAGCCTTTCAAAGTGACGTCTGACGGTAATACGCATGTCTTAAAGGTTCGAGATGGGGCGACCGGGTATCCCGAAGCAGTTTTTGTCAGGGAAGCTACCTCACACACGGTAGTAAAGGAAAATTTAGCGAATTGTTCAAGGGTTGGATTCTCGGTGGAACTCAAATCGAATGTTGGAAAACCGTTTGTTTCTGAACGGGCAGCTTGTTTCTTGAAGGAGTGTGAAATCGGCCTTGTAAATAGTAAGCCTTATCATTTGCAGTCTCGGGCTGTAGAGAGGTTGCACAGGACGAGGGTAGACTGTAGCAGGGCTTTGGATTTGGAGTATCCTGACAAAGGGAATGATGTTTTAGCACCAGCTAAGTTTACAAGTACGTCTACTTTTTGTGAGACGGCAAACTTCACTCCAGCGGAGTTAGTTCACGGAAGTAAGGTGTGGTTAAAGAGGGAAATCGCGGATGGAAAGAAGGAAAGATGGAAAGATGAGTTTGCACAAGTTACTACTAGTAATGAGGTTGGAGTCAATGTCATGGTAGTGGAAGGACAGAATGGAGTGACAGGTAAAGAGTTATACAGGCGATCTCAGGTGTGGGATTCAGGAGGGAAACCTGGGAATGTCACGAGCAGACAAGTTAACGAGGAAGCTATTGGTGGCCCTCTGTCTGCAAGGGTAAAGCACAAGTGTAGGTGCCTAGTTGTAGTGAAAGTGGAAGCAAAATCGGCTTTATTGGTTATAAACACGAAGAAAAAAGTCAAGTCTAGGTTAGGATTGACTGGTGATGGCTTGCACATGTTAAATGACTATGCAAAGTTAGTATTGCCTTTAGCTGTTAGTGTGAACAAAGGGGCACCAGACAAAGTGGGAGGGGGCAGTAGTTGTGGGAAAGCTTTTCACAAGCTGCAGTGTGTGCTTGCTTCTCCCAAAGTGTTGTTGAATTCTGTGTCTGACGAAGTTTTCTTGTTGTTGTTAACATGCAAGATTTACAGTGTTATTGTTAGCATTGTTTGGATATGTGTTGCATGTTTACTTTTTTGCTGGGGAAAGGGGGACAAACGCCCTAATGCTGAGTGTTGGGGGGTTTGCCATGGCAAAAATGTGTTTTCTCCAGTGGTGAACAGTACTTTTGAGTTGGATCCAGGGAGGTGGATTGTTGTGTGTGGTATTTTGTGGTATGGTGTGTTTAGGGTGGCAAGAGAAGTGATGGAGCGAAAAGAAAGCTTTTTTGAAGGCTTTCTTGTGGTGTGTTGTAAGCATAAGTGGATGGATTGCTCGTTAAAGAGAGAGTTTCCTGAGTGCTGCAGAGTGTAAAATTGGTGTGTCGTATTTGGTGTGTCAGTGGGGCCGTTTGGTATTGAGATGGTCCTGTTGCCGTGTTGTGGATGTGGAGTGCAGTGGTGTGTGGCAATGTGCAGAAGAGTGCAGCGGTGTGCAGCAGTGTGCAGAGGTGGCAGTGTGCGGAATGTGTTGTGCAGTGTTGGTGTGTTGTGCAGTGCAGCCAAAGTGCGGTGATGTGTTTGTGCTCAGAGGGTTGGAGATTGTTCTTTGCCTTCTGTACAGCGTTCCTGGTGATATGCATCACTAGTGGCCTGCACT
The DNA here is from genome assembly GCA_023313725.1 of Lithobius niger. Classification (NCBI taxonomy): domain Eukaryota; kingdom Metazoa; phylum Arthropoda; class Chilopoda; order Lithobiomorpha; family Lithobiidae; genus Lithobius; species Lithobius niger. The sequence goes on along the minus strand of JAHWFP010001646.1, from coordinate 23,696 downwards.
TACCGTGATTTGTTGTGGACGAATCACAGCGTTGGGTTGGAGGTGTAAAGTTGCCATCTCTTGCTTGCTGACTTGACCGTAATTACCTAATGACTGTAATTAGGGCTAATACGTCGTTCTATTCGAACGCTGCAAAGATACATTTGCCAAGTGTGGTATGTGGGCCTTTAGCTACAATTTCCACGTGCAAGACACGTGCGTTCTTTTACCGAAAGTGTTTCCATATTTTGTAGCGAGAACTAGCCCTTATATTGAAGATGGTTTGGCGCGAAGAGAGGTCTTTCCCAACAAGAACGCAACAAGGACAGAACTCTATGCACGAACTGTCTTGTTGGACAATTTCTCGATTCATGTGCGGATTGTTAAATGTTTATTTTTGTAAATTGCGTTATGTCTAAGGAGGAAGTAAAGAAGTTTGAATTTAACACGTCTGCAGTGAACCCTTGAAATTACAAGGTTAAGAAAGAGCACTTAACGGTGTGTGGAAATTAACCTTACCATTGGGTGAGTTTAGTAGGCCTGGGGGCAGGAGGGTGGGCGAGAGGGGCCAAAATCAAGGCTCAAGTAAATGTTTTTAAAGCTTTAAATAACCTAATTGCATGGAAGACTGGCGTTTTTATTTATCCATTTCTTGGGCGCGTAAGATTCTCTCTGTTAGTATACGAATGCCAAGACGGTATCTCCTCGTACGAAGTGAGACGATGCCAACGGAGCGAGCAGAGCGAGCGATGTGGCTAGTTACTATTACCTGTAATCTGATTTTGTACTCTAGTTTAAAACTGCCTAACGTATGCAGAAGGTTACAAGGTAAAATACAAATAAAGAAACTTGTTTGCTTGTTGACTAACAAGGTTTCTTTCAGACGTGCGAATGCCGAAATTTTATAGAAAAAAACAATAAAAAATACCTGATGCATGGTACATTTCGTTTGTAACCAAAATATTTTTTTTACGTAACTTCTTTTTACCTATTTTTTTTAACTTGGTCTGCTGGACCTCTCCACCTGGACCTCTCCACACCCAAACCCCTCCTCCCCATCCTCATTCCCTATCTTGGTTTCCCCCAAATAATACACCTCCGCATAAATCAAGGCTGTCACTAGTAGGGTAAAATACGATATTGAGTCAGCTATATACCCCCCACTTCTGGTCACGTGATAAAAGTTGGGGTAATGATGCACTTCCGGTCACCTGATGAAAAGTGGGAGTTAATGGCGTCCTTCCAGTTTTCATTAATCTGGATGAGGGTATAAAACTGCTTTTTACTATACTTTTTCAGTCGATCTAGAGGAGTGTGGGTTGCTACGATGCCGCTCACCTGATAAAAGTGGGGGTAAATGATGCACTTCCGGTGACCTGATGAAAAGTGGGGAGGACTTTTCCGGCTATCCGGAGGAGGGTTGCCACTTCCGGTCAAAATGAGGGTGATGAAAAGTGGGCGTCCTTCATCAATCTGAAGGACTTTCCGGCTTTCGTTGATCTGGAGGGTACCTACGATACCACTCACCTGATAAAAGTGGGGGTGAAGAAAAGTGTGAGTTCGTCGAGGAGGGTTAAAACCTTTTTTTCGTCAATATGGTTCAAAAGTGCCTTTCATTCGTTGACCTCTCATTACGTCACTTCCGGTATCAAAGTGGGGGTAATGACAAAGTGGGGGTTTGGAAGCAACCATTTTTCTTCAATCTGGTGGGACTTTCATCTATCTGGGTGGAAAGTGCTTTTTGCTACCTCATATGACGCTGTTTATCGGATGAAAAAGGGAATTAAAAGAGAAATGGATTCTTATTCTTTTATCCTCACTGGCAAAGACTCTGACTTGAGATTTAATCTAAATACTCCGATTCATTTTTACCCTGTAAAAAGCTACGAATTGGCGCTTAATAATTTAGACACATATAACAGCATATACAACATCGATTCAAAAAATAACGAAATTAAATACACCGCAGATGCTGGTATAACTTGGCAGAAAGTGATAGTCACCCCCGGAACTTACGAAATTGAAGATTTGAGTAAATTTCTCAAAAACTCGATAGATCAAAATAGGGAAGCTATTTCGATTCTTCCTAACATAAACACTTTGAGAAGCAACTTGATAATTAACGATTCAAAATACGGAATAGCATTTACGGGTGAAAAGAGCTTGGCTCGTGTCTTGGGATTTCATTTAGGAACCTACATGAAGAGTCGAGAAAGTCAAAACACCGTCGAAATAATAAATATAAACACAATTTTTGTGCACGTTGACATCATTGGAAATTCTTACGTAAATGGTGACAATCAACCCACTTTATATTCGTTCTATCCAAATTCGCCTCCGGGTTTGAAAATCATCGAGTCTCCGCATAATTTAATCTATTTACCCATTACTATGAACTTAATCAGGAGTATAAGAGTATGGCTTACATCCCAGACCAACGAAGCCGTAGAATCTGAATGGCGAGACCCTCACGGTTCGACTTCATTTAAAATCTAAAAATTAAAAAAAAAGGACAAGATGCTCGTGTTTGGAAAAAAAAGAAAAGGATTATTTCGTAAAAATTTATCAATAATAAAAACACGAGCAGTTTAACGCCTAGAAACAAAGTTTTCATCAAATTTATAACAACGACTAGAAAATGAGCGTCGTAGAAGACTATTTAAAAATCAACGAACCTTTGTTGTACGACTCGTCGATCGAATCTTACACCTATCACGAATATAATCCCATTGTCGGTACGAATCTCAACAACGTAAATTCTGAAATTCGAATACACGTGGAAAACCAAGATTTATTTCTGCACATTGCCAACAGTTACCTCTTGATTAAAAGCAGGTTCCTGAAGCATGATGACTCGGCTTACGCCGATGTTGACGCAGAAACGTTGATTAATAATGCTCCCATGTTCCTGTTTTCTAATATAAAGTACCATCTAGGTGATAAACAAGTAGAAAAGTTAAATTATCCGGGATTCGGTACCCTAATGAAAGGGCTGCTCTCTTATGGATCGGCGGAACTGCCGGCATTGCTCGGTCAGTGCTGGGCATTGGATACTGCAGCTTCTGTCGCTGCTGATTTGACCGACAACTTGGGTTTCAAACAGCGGCACGCGTCCATCATCGTTGAAACAACTCCCAAAGGACGTTTCACATTCGCCATTCCCTTGAAACACATCATAGGATTTTTTGAAAATTACGACAAGCTAATTTATGGAACTAAACACGTGCTCACTTGCATGAGGACCAGCGATACAAATGCCATCGTCAAAGCTGTAGCCGCGGCCAATGGTAAAGTTGTTCTCAGTTGTTCTAAGCATTTCTTGGCTTATCCGTCACGTTACCGCATCGGACGATCAAAAACTTTAACTTTACAATCTCATTGACAACGGAACTACGGTGGAGTTAGGATTTAGACACTGGCATTACGATAGCTGCGAGCTCCCTCAAAATACAAACTTCACTTGGCGCGTGCTGACTACTTCCGCGGTTGAAAAACCTTGGTGGATAGTTCTATCTTTTCAAACAAACAGACAGGACGCTTTAGGTAGAAATCCGGCCGTGTTCGACCACTGCAGTTTGCAAGACGCTCACATGACTCTAAATTCCGAAAGATATCAGTTTCTCGATCTGAATACTAATTTTGCCACTGGAGAGTACGTCAGCTTGTATAGAATGGCGCAGCAATTTAGGCAGCTGTGTTACGACACCAACGATTTAAGTTTCGACTTGCTTCAGTTCAAGAAAGCCTATCCACTCGTGGTGTTGGATTGCTCCAAACAGTCCGAGAGGCTTCAATCCGGAATCGTGGATGTACAAGTCAAACTGAAGTTTAGAGCAGCGGTGCCAGTTAACACTGTCTGTCACGCTCTGCTCATTGGTGACAGGAAAATGAATCTAAAGTTGGATAGAGGCAAAGTCGAAGTTGTTTATTAATAAAAAAGATATGGCACTCAAAACTAGATCGCGAAAAAAGAAAGGTGGCTTTTTGCCGTTGGCGTTGCTAGGGCCGATTTTGGCCGGAATTGGTGGGTTGGCAGAAGGGACCGCGGGGGTGGTATCTGCCGTAAAAAAAGCACAAAATGACACACAAATTCTAGCTGAACTCGTGCGACATCATAAGCAAGTGGAAGGTTTCGGCAAGAAGAAAAAAAATTTAAGCGAAAAAAAATTGTTCCGTGGCAAAGGTCTTTATTTAAGACCACCCAGGGTATAATTGACTTTGATAAACCTTTAACGAACCACGATTTAAACCGATTGGCTAGAGTAATGAAAATTCCGAAATTTAGAGGTACTTTTAGTAAAGACACGCTTCCTTTAAAACTTAAACCTACTGGTGAAAACGGAATCGTAAACTTGGAAGTTTCAACGACGGAGACGGAAGTCACTGGGTAGCCTATTCTACCATTTCTGGCGAACCCTGTTATTTCGACAGTTTCGGCAACATGGGTCCTCCCCGGTCCGTGGTTAACTATTTGGGACCAGCAATTACGTACAATTACGAACGCGTACAAAACTTTGACTAGATTTGGTGCGGGCACTTTTGTTTATTTTTCCTTAGCGCCTTCTCTAAGACTCGTAATTACGAAGCCGTTTTAGATAAAATGAAATCTATTGAAAAGTGACGTGCAAATCCAACTGGAAATAAACGTCTTCCGTATCAAAATCTTCGACCGTGTGTACCGTGATGGCCGAATCTTTTTCCATTTTGTAAGGAATGTTAAAAACGGTAGTCGTTGAATGCGCTTCCCTCGTTTTAGTAATGAGAAAGGTGTTCGTTCCCGCTATACATTTAACAATGACTTCTACGCTCGGATTGTTGCAGTATAAAATTGCTTTACTATTAAACCAGAACTTGTACTTATGTAGTTCGCGATAGTTCCGGAATTGACGAACCAGTCGACTTCTTTATGCAAAGGGCTTTTCATACAGAAACTGATTACCATGAAACAATTTTCGTGCACAAATTTCTTCGTAGCCGCCTTACTAGGTAAAGTCGGCTCGCTTATATTTCTAATCGGTTTGTTCGAGCTAACGAAGTATACCTTCTGATCGTCTTGTATCAAGCAATTGCTGTCGACGAATACTTTAGTTGCGGCATCACTCGGTAAAGTAGGTTCGCTTAGATTTCTTATCGGTTTGTTAGTTACGTTGAAGTATACTTTTTGCTCATCCAGTAATAGGCAATTCCTGTCGACGTATTACATACAACATGTTTTTTTCGATGGTGGAAGCCAATTCGTCGGAGAAGTCGGTTTTAAGTTTCTGAACGTCCCTTGTTAGAGTACCGATCTGAGAATAATTGATGGCGTCTTCGGGTTCCATAGCGGCTCCTACTTTAGTTAACCGCTTGATTTGCATATCGTAGTTGTTTTCGTGAGTTAAAACATATCCTAGTCCTGGCTCACCTCTCGGACCGACTCTGATCGAATCATCCACTCTCCCTCTTCTCAACGGTTGTCCAAATTTGTTGACCGACGTCTTTCTTTAAACTTTCAAAAAAATATATATAATAAAAGGAATAACCGTGAAAGAAAATGTCTCAACCATCCTGGCAAACGAATCTCGCCAATCTCTTGCAAAAAAACTTGCTGAAAGTTAAAATCGAGAATTGTTACAAAGATTAAAAATGGCGTAAAGTTTTCTTTGTCTCCTTTCGTACAATTTAAGGATTTAAGGGGAAGCTTGCACCCAAAATATCGAATTTTTCAGAAAATTCCAAATTTTTTTTTTTTTGCATCAAATCGTACCTTAATGTGTTAATTTTACATTTTACATAATTTAATCCACACTCCTTATTATTTTCCCAGTAATTTATACGTATTTCTGCAATGGTGTATCAACTGCAAAGCTCAAATCTAGCCAAAATACTACAAACTTTACATATTTATATCTTCGCTTCTAATTATCGTATCGTCGTAATTTTTGTTTGTCTTGAAAGGTCGTTTTTTCCTGTAAATGCAGCCATTAGTTTCGTTTATGGCCGGTAGATGGAGCCACGGGTATCGCTAAAATGAAATGCCACGTGGGTTGTGTCGTTTATTGAATTGCCTCCCACCTCAATGCACAAGGAACAGCGCTGCAATGCGGGGAGGCTGGCACGCAAGCGGGAACAGCCAGATTCGGCGCGTTTCTCGTAGATTTGTATGAGCTGCTCGTTAGGCTAAAAAAAATGGGTAAACCGAAGTTTCATACTGCCAATAAGTTTTCTGGAAAGAAAACTAAGAAAAGGATGAAACAGTTGGCGAATTTAAAACAGATGAAACTGCAGAATAAGACATTCCAATCACACGATGACAAGCCAAATGAAACGCCAGCTGTAAGTAAGGTGGTGATGACAGCCAGTGAGCGAAAAAAGGGATATTTTCCAAGTGTTGTCATTCCTCCAAATCCTACTGTAAAACCTGAAGAAACTTGTCAGCCTGATTATGTGCTTATTTCAACAACTCAGTTACAGAAAATTGTCTGCAATTTGTCGTGCCCAACATGTCATGCAACAAATGTCCGAGTGATACATAAGAATGTAAAATTAGGTGTCGTTGTCAAGACTGTTGTATACTGCGAGAATTGTGATTATACAAATAGTGAGCTTACATCGCCTAACATAGCAGGTGCATATAAGTATGACATAAATTACAGGCTTGTTTCTTCCTTTATAGACATGGGCAGTGGGTATGCTGGGTTAGAGAAACATTGCTTGTTTACTGGGATGCCTAAAATGCACGAAGCAACTTTTATTAGGTATGCCAAGAATGTCAGTGAAACAGCCAAGGCTAGCACTGATTTTATTTTGAAACAAAGTGCAAAAATTGTTCGTGAGGTTTACGAAAAACTGGATCCAAGTAATGTAGGGCGGGAAGTCATTCAAATTGATGTTGCATTTGATGGTTCGTGGATGAAAAGGGGCCACACTTCTAAATTTGGTGTGGCAACTGTGATTGAGTTGCATACAGGTCTTGTTTTGGACTACGTTGTGAAAAGCAAGTACTGTCAAACTTGTGAAAACGTTTCTGCAGACTTGGGAAGAGAATCGCCTGAATTTTTTTTTTGGTTTGAGGGTCATAAACCTTCGTGTGATATAAATTTCGAAGGCCCTTCAGGAAATATGGAGGCAGAATCTGCTAAAATCATGTGGAGCAGATCTGTTGAAAAACATAATATGCAGTATACCACAATGCTTAGTGATGGTGATTCACAAACCCATGGAGTGCTCTGCCATATGAAGGTTTATGGTGAAAATGTAGAGATTGTGAAGGAGGAGTGCATCAATCACGTAAACAAGAGACTAGGAACTGGCTTGCGAAATGTGAGAAACAAACTCAAGGCACAGAAAATAACTATAGGTGGTCGGGGTTACGGGCGTCTGACCGATATGGCTATCAAGAGACTAACTATATATTACGGCAGAGCTATAAGAGACTCCCATAAGACAGTAAAAGACATGAGAAATGCAATTATGGCCACATTTTACCACTGTATATCAACGGATGAAAAGCCAATACATAAACTGTGTCCACAGGGAGAATCATCGCGATGTTTCTACAATGCAGCACTTGCCAGAAATGAAGTTCCAGCCAGTCATAAGGTAAAGCTTGGTACTCCGCTTGATTCGTCCATTGCAATCAAACACATCTTTCCAATATATGAAAGACTGACAGATGCGAGTCTTTTAAGCCGTTGCTTGAAAGGCAAAACGCAGAATGTGAACGAGTCTCTACATTCTACAATCTGGCATAAATGCCCAAAGACATCATTTCTAAGCCTGTATCGTGTAGAAGGTTGCACTGCAATGGCTATTGCAGAATATAACAAAGGGGCAAATGCAAAACTGTCTATTCTGGGTGGTAATGGAGTTGTTGTTGGTTCTGTGAGCAGTAGCATTGCAGCTGCAATTGATGCAAGACGAGTGAAAAAGAGTAAACGGAAACAACAACAGCAAACAAACCAACGCGCTATCAAGCGCAACTTGGCAAAAGCAGCTGCAAATGCAAAAATTGCAGTAGAGCAAGTCAAAACGTACAAATCCGGTTCATTTTAACTCCTAAGAAGGTAATGTTACAGTTAGGAATCCTATAATAAACTAATACTCATTGAATAGCTTGCAGAAACTTTTATGATTTTCTCGACCAATTTTCTCGGGTTTTAGTTTTTTCCAGTCCGCAATTACTATAAGCTGTTCTATTACTTGAGTTTTTCGTGTACGACTTTAATTTTTTTTTCAGGTTACTCTTTAAACTATGGAGAATGCAATTACGAAGCTAAAATTTAGGTAAAGCACCCACAAAAAATTTTAAAAAATGTTTAATTTAGGCTTACCCTAAATTTTCAGTACTGAAAATGTTGATTAAAAAAAAAAATTTTTTTTGTTATTTAAAAGAAAAAAAAATTTTTTTTGGCTTCGTAATTGCATTCAATGGGCTTCATTCAATTACTTAAAATTAACAAAAATGTGCTAAGTACAATTTTCAGACTGGTGCACATTTTATAAAAAAAAACTTAAAATACTGATTTTAGCCTTAAATTTCCAGAGATTTTAACCTGGAAAGTCGAATCCTTGTGTAAGAGTGTTTTATAATATGCCCAACATATGTGCAAAGTTTCGTAAAGATGGGTCAAATATTAAAGAAATTTTTTTTGGGGTGCAAGCCTCCCCTTAAAGGGTTCGGGGACTCCCGTTTCGGACGAAAAATCAAAATATAAAGGGTGGATTTCACCTAACGACCCTGAAACTCAAAAACTGTTGAAAAATCTTAAACGGTACATCTGTACGAAACTAGATATCGATTTTGACGATCAAAAACCCGTGTCTTTGACTACGTTCAATTATCCCAATTCTATGCATTCGGCTTCTTCCTGTTACTCCTCTTGTGAAAAGGCAAACGAGGGTAACGGAGACAAACCACTCTGTCTTAGAACTTGGGTGTATGAGAATATTCACAAAACTAAAGGAAAACTTAATAAAAATGTTATTGACAAACCGTGGTTTAACTTGCTATCTTTCAACGCTTTAAATCTGACGGAAGTCACCGGGAAAATTACTGCGGTGTATGTCACCGACGAGTCTCCCAGCAACGTGAAATTATGGTGCAACGTAGATTTTGGAGTATCTCATTCCGATACTTCCGATAAATTTACCAACGAAGACTTTATGGGTTTGGTATCTCCGTAAACAACAAAAATGAGTAAATAAAAAAAACTGCAATGGAAATTAAAAACTACGACTTTTTTGTACCAAAGAAAGAACCTAAAAATCATCCGTTCCTACCTTCGAATATCAGATGTCTAATTATAGGCCCCACAAATTGTGGAAAGACTAACTTGATGTTTAATTTCATCTGTAACGAAAGATGGCTCGACTACGATCGATTATATATTTACAGTAAAACTTTATGTCAACCAAAGTATAAAGCTTTACAGTCTGTATTTACCGAAATTGAGGAAAAAAATTAGACAGAACGTAGCATTTTTTCACGATTCTCAAATTGATTTAATTCCACCCGAAGAACTAGACCCAAAATTTCAAAACCTGATTCTTTTTGACGATTGCCTTTTGGACAAACAAAAAAACATCGAACATTATTTCGCTCAAGGATGTCATTCAAACGCCGACGTTTTTTATTGCAGTCAGTCCTTCACGAGAATTCCTAAACAAGTGGTCAGAGACAACGCAAATTTATTAATTCTTTTCCCCGTGGATGAGTTAAATTTGAAACACGTATACGAAAATCACGTTGACCCCGATATGGAATTTTCGGACTTTAAAACGTGTAGAACGTGTTGGAAAAAGCCATACAGGTTTTTATCAATTAACAAAACGTTAAACGAGGGGAGATACAAACGTTCGTTTTTACCTATTAAACAAAAGAATGGAGACGAAACGATAAATCGCAAAACTCAAAAAACGTTTAACTAAAAAGTTTCTAAATCGACGTTTGGGCGAATGAGGGCAAGAAGAATCGTTACAAGAATTTTTTAAACCGGTAGTAAGCACCCTGACACTGGTGCTCGGTGCTCTGAGTAAAAACATTCTAGCTACGCAAACTAAGCCAATTAAAAAACACTCTAGCCACGCAAACTACTTCGATTAAAGATGTGGAAAGTGAATAGTTAGATAGTGACGAATACGAAACGGATATATCGTTGACGCCTTCCGATGTCACTACTCCTAGTCAGAATCCCAGTATTAGTCTCGCCGAATATTCGACTCCTCCGATAATGCAAATTGCTCCCGAGACTGAACACGCCTCTACGAGCACCGGCCCTAAAGTTACCCCTCATATTCCGCAGTGCAAGCTAAACGCATTTATACCCCCCCCCCCCCGGAGCTTCCCCACATGCCAACTCTCCGTTCCCTCGATAGTTTGTTACCTGGTCAGATTGTTGGACCAACGGCTGCGTATTTTTTGACAACATTTTTCGAAAATCCCAAGGAAACTGATTCGGTATTCGCACTTAGGTACGACACGAAAAAAGGCGAGCTGACCATGGGGAATAAAGAGGTTAAAATTTTTGAAAATGATATAGTGGTCGGGGGAAAGCAGTATACGGGGAGCGCTTTGGAGTTTGCTAGTTTCTAGAGAGTTGAAATAATCATCCTACTCACCAGAAGTTAAAGCAGCATACGCAGACATGTTACAAAATACTGACGCCATTTTTATCAACAACGATTCAAAATCTCGTAAACCCAAATCTAATCGTAGCACCAAGTACGTAACGATGGTTCGTCAGATTTTGAGGATATGAAGAAAAAATCTAAAAAATAGGGTGGTGGCATGGTTAAAAAGGCGGGTAGCAGAGTAGATTATAAATATTACAACGATCCCAACGACTTGATAAAGAGACTCAGGCTTTTATACGAGTCTGCATTGGCCGGTCACGACGGGCGTAGAAACGAGATGGTAGAAATTTTATCGCTAATACAGGAAAGACAAATCATAACTGCGCGGGAGAAAAGGGTAGCTTATCAAAATTTGGCTTTAAATTAAAACGTATAAAACAAAAGGACAATCGAGATGAGGTACTGGGTCCAATGTAGGTGTCTCACAGCTAACGGCCCCGAGCCGTCCGTTATTATAACCGCAAAAAATAACAGACAAATGAAAGTTGTATTTTGCGAGGTATGCGGAACAAAAAGAGCTTCCTTTATCAAATCTGGGAAAGGAATCGTAAATAAAATCATAGATGCGTTACCGCTCGAACTGCATTTGTCCGGCTACCAATACTGCGGTCCGGGAACTAAACTACAAAAAAGATTGGCTCGAGGAAATCCTGGGATTAATCAACTAGACGAAGCGTGCAAAGAACACGATATAGCTTACTCAGAGAGCTCGGATTTAAAAGAGCGGCATGTCGCCGATGAAGTTCTCGCTTCCAAAGCTCAAAGAGTAAGAGACGATCCTTCTCTGACGTGGAGAAACTAGCCGCTTCGATCGTTAAGAAGATCATGAAAACGAAACTAAGGTTCGGAATGGGAAATAAAAAAAGGGAGCAACTCGTAAAAGAACTTCAAAATCCAGCGCAAAAAAATTTTCCGAGACGGAAAGTGATTGTACTGGGCCTGAACGATCTATGGCAGGCTGACTTGGTGGAAATGATACCTTACGCTAAACTGAATAAAGGGTTTAACTACCTATTAGCCTGTATTAACGTCATGTCCAAGTTTGCTTGGACTATTCCCCTTAAATCTAAATCCGGTAAAAACGTTACCAAGGCTTTCGAGAAAATACTCGTAGGAGCGACACCCCCTAAAAATTTACAAGTCGATTTAGGTAGCGAGTCCTACAATAAAGATTTCAAAGTACTACTTAAGCGTCACAACATCAACATGTACTCTCCGCACTCAGAGATGAAGACGAGCGTGGTAGAACGATTCAACAGAACCCTGAAAACTCGGATGTGGAAAAGATTTACCGGGCGGGGAAATTATAAATGGGTAGATATTATCGACGAGTTAGTTTCCCAGTACAACGACACCGTCCTTCTACTACGAAGCTGAAACCGAGGGAAGTAACCAGGCGGCACGAACCGTTGCTGAGAGGAGCGAAACCTAAAGACCGTCTAAAAAACCAATGTTTGTTGTAGGGGATAAAGTCAGAATTTCTAAGTCAAAAAAAATTTCGATAAAGGCTATCTCCAAAATTTTACCAACGAAGTTTTCACGATTCGCAAAGTGCAAAAAACTGATCCGGTAACTTAACTTTTAAAAGACGATTCGGGTGAAGACATTTTCGGAGGTTTCTACGAAATGGAAATTCAAAAAACATTCGTTCCAGACTTGTTTTTAGTAGAAAAAGTACTACGTAAGAAGAAATGAAAAGATGGAAAAATGCTCTACTTTGTCAAGTGGAAGGGATACGATTCACAATTTAATAGTTGGACCGATAACGTTAGCAACCTTTGACCGTTTAAAAAGATCCGTAACCAGAATTTTATTACATCAATTTTCTTCTTCTTTTACCAGCGGCCATTTTCTCCAGCCTATCTCTTCTCTGTTCAGCACTTTCTGTAGCACATTTCTTAGCAAAAGCGACGGCCATTTTAAACAACCTAGCCTTTCTCTCTTCCGTAGTTTCTGTCGCACATTTCTTACAAAAAGCAGTGGCTCTTTTCCTCCTATTAGTCACTATTTTTTCTTCTTCGCTTCATATCGGTATTCATAGGTTGATTCCTCCTCGTCTTTCAACAGCGAAGCACGCTCTTCAGCTTCTTCATCCTCCATTGGATCGATTATGTCATCTACAAAATCGTGCGGTATGCCGGTTCTGTAGTTACCGTGTGCTAACGTATGTATTCCATCATCCAACACGAATCTCTTATCGTCGTAGGGAGATACGGATGATTTTGAAATTTCAACCGTGGCGAGCTGATGATCCTTACTTTGAATGCTCCTCCACGTGGCTTTCGACGATGTTTTTGAAAATAGCGCTTTTTTGTAGTCTTCATGGCAGAGACTTTTTTGGATAAACGCTTTACTAATTCCTTTAGCCTTTCTAACGCTGTCTTCCCCGACTAAAAATGAGTACATTTTTGCTTTCCAACCTACAAATTCTTTCACCGGGGAGCCGGCCGTTTCATCTTTCATTTTTCCTAGGACTTGTTTGTTTTTAACGCTGTATAGAGGATTCGACGGATCGTAATTGCTGGTGTCGAATCTATCTAGCTCACTTTCCATACCCCGATAAAAATCGTCAGTCTCTACCTCGTAGAACAGACTGTCGGTGTCTGTGAAAAGTAAACGCGCGTGGTATCCGTATTTTGGACGCATAAACTCGTAGTGAAATTCGTACATCGTAAGTTTCGAAAGTTCTAGGATGCTGAAACCGGAGTAAGTCGGTAAGTCGCACTTGACGTTACGAAGCTTCAAGTTTACCTGTAAGAGGTTTTCTTTGAGGATTTTGAAGGAATCCGCGTGTGGTAGAGTGCTGTACTTGATTGATTTATTTGGATCGGTGGTCAATTTAACGGATAAACGCTCCGATTTGTTTTCCATGGTTTTTCCAAATACCGAATTATTTTTCAATTTGAAAAAGTCTTTTTCGAACGTCGTCGTTGCTAGTTGACGTCTCTCGGTGTTAAAGTCTATGTAGGGTTTTAGCCATTGCTTCTGATGAAATTTTAGAATTCTGGGGATACCTTTCAAAATTAAACCGTGTTTCAAGTAGAATTGTAAATTCCTGTAATGAACTACGTGGTTTTTCTTCGGGAGCAGGTTGGTCGTCAGTTTGGAAGTAGAAAGGATCTTCTTGTTTCCTGCCATTTCTTTCATAAAGGGAGACACGAGTCTCGGCATTATTTTAAACTTTTCCGGCACTAAAGGATAATCTTTGTGATCCTCGTGTAGCTCGAGTGGATAGTCCAAGTCCACTTCCAATATATAACCATATTCCGAATCTTTTTCGATCGACGCCAAGCGAAATTCGAGAATTTCTTTCCTCGTCAGCCAGCTAAATCGATCGTAAGGAAGGAATTCCGTCATGACTAGCCCGTATAAGTTGTTGACATCCAAATCTACTAGATTCAGACTAGGTAAATTGCCGTCGTAAGTATCTGGTAGATATTTGTTATTGGCGATCGAGTGCCTTTTCGACACAAAAAGTTGTTCCACCTCTGATACCGGAAGTTATAAAGTTATGCTTTCCTCCGTGCGTAAACAGTTCTAGTTCGGCTTTGGTTTTTTCAATGCTGCTGCCCAACTAACCCCTGGTGTGGATACGCAATAGCAAGGATCTATGCCATCATTGACCGAGCAAGTTTTCCTGAAAGTTTGAAATATGTCAGCTAGAAGATATACGTCGATCATCTGATATACGAGATGGTAATTTTTAAAAACCTTCTCCTTCAGCAACTTCCAAACTGACGTTGCGTGATCGTACTCCGTGTCGGTGATGTCTTCGCCTCGTAGAGAGGAGAAGATCGCCGCTTCAGGAGGCAATTCCTGGTCTTCAAATACACCCATAGACTGCACGTACTTGTACGGGTAGTGACCTTTTTGCGTCAATCCAAGATTTCTTCCTTTTTCGCTCCTGGCACGAACCAGTCTACCGAATCGAGAGCAGTTTTTAAGATGGGGAAGGGTCGATCTTTCTTGTGGTTTTTAGCCAAAGTTTCGAGCAAGGAAGACAGGAAACTATAACTGTCTAAAAACCGCAACCTTACCGAAAGGTCCTTTCCAGCTAAGGAAAAGTACCGCGTAATAGTCATACTCATGAAACGCTCGGTGTTTCTAGCAAGAACGTCTACTCCCTAAGGGAAGTTTTCCATCGCAGAAATTAGTAGATGCATATTGTAGCCTTCCAAGTTATGGAAGACGATTGGGATAGTATTTATTGTCCTAGCTTCCAGATTGCATTTTACGTGAGAAGCACCTCTGAACTTTCCTGTGAAATGGCAGTGATCACTTTATAGGAGACAATGACTTTGTTGCAGTAGTAACAAGTATCGGTTTTCGGGAACCGAATTTCATCGTCGGCAATCATCATCAGATGTTTCGGTCGTGAGATAATCGTGGCAAACTTTTGAATTTCGCTATTCATACATTCGTAAAACTTATCCACCGCGTCCTCTCCGAGGTAGAATTTTTGACTCACAATTTCCTTTTCCGGACCAACAACGACGTAGCCAAAACTAGTAGGCTTATGCAAACTATCTTTAGCAGACGAACTCGAGAATGGATCGGTGCTACTAGTTTTCACGGGTCTGAGCATACATTCGAAATCTGCATAAAATACCCAAGGATGAGGATTGCGTCTATCGTAGTGTAGGAATTTTTACGTGTTGGCACCGGGTGGTAAGAAAGTGTGTACTTGCGCCCTATTCAATCTCACACATTTACTGGTGTGCTCCATCATGAATTGTTCTTTACCAAAGGCCGCGAAGCAGTTACGGCAGTAAAATTTCCTGTTACTACCAACACCTCGAAATCGGAGTACCCTATCAATATCGAGGATGGCTCAGTAATGAGTATTTCCTTTTTCGTCGGCTATTAGTAACAGGTCAATTACTTCTCCTTCCATATTTTTGTTCACTCTTACCGGGTGTAATCCTATTGATCCCTTGTAAGAAATTATGTAATGGGCAAATTGTTGACTCGTTCGAAGGAATCAATTTGCCGTAGACTCACGGGGAATTTCAACATGGAATGGTCTACGATATTCAAAAATGGTTCGTAATATTTAACCTCGGTTTGGTAGCACTTCATTTTAGCGGCTAAAACTGAATACAGAAAGCATTTTTCGTCAGAATTTTCCACATTCACTATAACTTTGCTTTTCTTGCATAATGCACTTGGCAAGGGTAAGAAAGTACTAGGGCAAAAAGGATCGATTTTTGCCACTTGTACGGTTATACCCCGAACTTTCAAAAAGCGCTAACCACTACCTTTTTCTTCGAAAGTTTCGATGGACTGTTGTATCTTTTTACAAGCATCATCCAAGATTTCCGAAATGCCAGATTCGTTGTAAATAGCTGTATAGAGGGACCAGAAATAGGCTAGCAATGTGTTGGAATCCTTGCTAAAATATGCTTCTAAACACAGTTGAAATTTACAATTGGTCAGTTGATCTAAGCAAGACGTAATAAGAAATTTGAACGGACAATACAGTAAATTGAGCGCTAGGGATGAATCGAGATATTCAATTTTGCGGAAATAAATTCGATGCGTATCATCGTGCACTAACTCTCAAGTTACTTCGCCTTCAATGTCTTTCAACTCGTTTTCGAAGAGTAAACACTCTGGTCGAAGATTGGATCGGTGGTTGGGAAGATGATGGATCAATTCTTGTCGAGTTGCGTAGCCATTTCCGCAATACGTACACGTAAACGACGATTTTGAATTCATTTTTTCTTTTTTTTGAAAGAAAACACTTCATTCCTTTTATTGTAATTAAGAAAACAATTTTTCATATCCCTTTTCTTCCCTAGGTGAGTCTAAAAATTTACCAGTAAAGGTTACCACCCTTCTCCAGATTGATGAAAAAGGTATTAAAAGGCACCCTCTTCTAGATCCCTCCTCCAGATTGACGGAAACCACCGGAAAGTACGTCATTACCCCCACTTTGATCTCGTGACTGACGTAATAGAAGGTCCAGATCGACGAATGAAGGGTAGTCACTTTTCCACAATCTTGACGGAAAAAAAACAACCAAAAAAGGTTTTAACCCTCTTCCAGTTCGATGAACCCACACTTTTCATCACACCCATTTGACCGGAAGTGGCAACCCTCCTCCAGATAGCCGGGAAAGTCCTCCCCACTTTTCATCAGGTGCCCGGAAGTGCATCATTACCCCGCCTTTAATCAGGTGAGCGGCATCGTAGCAACCCACCCTCCTCTAGAGAGACGGAAAAAGGGTAGTAAAAAGCAGTTTTACACCCTCATCCAGATTGATTAAAAATGGAAGGACGCCATTAACCCCCACTTTTCATCAGGTGACCGGAAGTGTATCATTACCCCCATTTTTATCACATGACCGGAAGTGGGGGTATATAGCTGACTTAATATCGTATTTTACGCTACTGTCACGTCACCAACAACACTCCGTCTCGCGCCCAAGTTTCTCTCGTCACGTTACGCGCCCCAAAACATCTCATCGCCCCCCCCCCCAAAAGCAGATACAGACGAAAGTGGAAATTCCGGCGGAACTAGGTATTACTTCCGTCTGGAATTCCAGTTCCGTTTACAGTTTCAAGAAGTAAGGAATAACGCCGCCACCTAAGAACCCGAGCTTGGCAAATCCTTCAGTAGAGCTGAAAACTCATAGTAAATTAACTAAAACTACTTATTTTAACCTAACCAGTTCCTGTTCTACCTAAAGCAAAAGAAAGATTACAAATGTAAATTAATAATAAATCCCTTTAGGCCTAACCCAAGGCACTTGGGTGATGAATATGGAGCCAAACTGACAGCTAATTCCAGTTTGTGTCAGTACGGCATAACATTTTTGTACCATCAACCATTTTTAACCAGTTACCTATTGAACTTGATACTCTGACAACATTTCTTAACCCTTTAACGGTAGCTATGGCATCCTACCATTTTTTTAAGTCCATGTGAAACTCTGTCAGTTGTGGGATTCGAACCGGTACTCAGTTGGTTTGGAGACGACGACACTAACCACTGAGCTGTGCTGGCCTGCTATGCTAGGGGTCCCCTCACATAGCTTGGGCGCGCATTCGGATTCTGTCTTTTTCACTAACTTGTCAGCTGTAGCCGTACAGCAACATAGTTGGTAAAGGGTTAAACGAAGTATTAGAGAATGGCATTTTTTTTAATTAATAACTTTTATTTCGCTTTTTAAAAGTTGATTTTTTTGTCATAGCCTAGCTTTCAATTTCTATTTTAAAATGTGTCTTCTAGAATGATTGATCATTATGTGCTTATTATTTAAAAATAAGATTTTTGTATTGTACATTATACGTTGTTTTTTTATATATAGAATTTATTTCTTCTTTATTTTAAAAGTAAGCTACTTTATTTGGAAAGCGAATTTCCAAATACTGTATCTGGATGTAACCCAACAATGAAACGATTAATATCGTTGATGCCTGTGACGTCTTAAGTATATTCCCTGACATTTTTCGTAAAAATTCCTAATTAAACAAAAAACAACTTTCTAAAATTTGCAAAGAAATATAAAAAAAAATTACGAAAATATCTTCCTAAATTTTTGGACCAAACCTGTTTAGTTCACTATACATGGCCCATATTAGCTTAAATTTCAAAACGCTACAAAAATTCTCTCCCCAACTAATAAATAGTGGCTTGAGTTCCCTGTTGTGCTATCAATCGGGTACCAACGAGTTCCCTGGGGGGGGGGGGGGGGCAGACGAAAGTCTAACTGGAAAATAGGTACAATAATATGGCTGCGGTTTCTGATGTTATATGTGTACCCGCAGCGAACAAAGCAGCATGTACGAGGCAGGTATGTTAGACGATTTTCCAGTTAGACGATCATTCCTTGCTCCATTCCCTGTTGTGCTGTCCCCTTTTTGGTAGGTTTGGGCCCAGGGCCAAAAGCTCCGGGCTCGTGCTCGAGCCCTGGGCTTGGGGTAAAGAACTCCCATTTGCTCTCCCCCTCCTCCCCCGTCTTGGCGGAGAGACTGGATTATAGATTTTGACTATTGGATTCAGAGTGGGTTTGGGAAATAAAAAAATATTTCTTAATCAGACCAATTAGCGTGTATTCTTAGAGTGGCCATTTTAATTGAGGTGGATTTTTTGTCTTTTTTGGGGGGGATTTCTTGGGGGGGGGACGCATTGCTTTTGGGGCGAATATCTTTTGGGCCGGATTTCTTTCGTGGACGACTTTCCTTTGGAGGCTGACTTTCTTTTGGGAGGGCCATATTTTCTTGGGGTCACTTTCTTTTTGGAGCAGCTTTCGTTACGGGGTCGCGCCTTTCTTTTCAGGAGCGACTTTCCATCTTGGGTGCGGCATTCTTTGTTGGGGCGCGGGTGGCGGCATTGGAGGAACAGCTAGTTTCTGATACAAAACCTGATTTTCGTTCGCTTCACTCACTCAATCAGCGTAAACATTTCTTTAGAAAAGTGACTGAATCAATGTAACTTGGGGCAACAGCGAGGAAGGTTGCCTGATTCTCTTTTTATTTTCGTCTTTTCAGGGTGTTTCAGAATAAAACCAAAAGACTTCCCGAGCACACCAACCCTTTGAGTCACGTATTAAGAGTGGTGATTTTTTTAAGTCCCATAAGTTGGGTCAGTCGTGGGATTCAAACCGGCATTCGCATGGTTTGGAGACAAGGACGATGACTACTAGGCTGTTGCTGCTTGCTTTGCTTAGGGTCCCCGAAGCAAGTAAAGACAAGTTAAAAAATCCTATACAACGCCTATACAAAAATGCATGGTTACCGTGATATCGCCGTATTAGAGCCCATTATTTTATGATCGAGTATTTAAGTCTTGCTTTGTAGCCTATGTCCTACAGCCTGCTAGGCGCATGCTTTACTGTGGCCTAATGCTAAACAAACTCGGACACAGCAAGGTGCTCAAGTGGAAACACTTCACGATAATCGAATTACGTTCGAAACTGCAATATTGCAGAATCTTGCCAAGAAAGGAGCAGCTTGCAAGATATCAGTACACTGACGCGTTTTGCAGGGAAGCGGACCTGGCTTCGTCTCAGAGCCTTTCACTACCCAGCATCTTTTAACGTTTCCTTAATGAAAAATACGTTATTTGCTTTTAAAATATTTCCTTTATTATTAAGCTTAAGAAAACCTGTTTTGTTTTCCTGAAACTGGAATGCCCAAGTATGTTCATTGTTTAAAATAAAGTATTCCTTTTACCAGCTGATTCAGTCGTAAGGAAGGAATGTCCTGTTCCCAGTGATGCTCCCGGGCCAATTTACAGTGAAGTGGACTCTTATTTTATTTATTTTTAATTACAAACATAAATACATAATTAAAAAAACATGAACAGAAGAAAGAGGGGAGTAAACGTCCCAGGGCACTTAGTAGGGAAGTGAGGGAAGGGGGGGGGGTGAATGAACCCCCTCCCCCCGGCGAAATCCTGAAGTGTGTCATAATGCTAAATAAATTCGTCCAGAATATGTGAAATAGAAGCCGGATACAACAGTGATGTACCGTAAAATGCTTCAGCTTCCCGGACCCCACTCGGGAGTTAACAGCACTCCCTGGTTTTGTTCGCCTCCTGCGGCATTTTTCCTGGCTGTGGCTACGGTGTCACTGACTCGAGTCATTCAAGAAAAAGAAAGCCCGTTTGTTGGCATTTCGCTGAAGAGTCAGGAGACCAGATCCCTCAAACCAGTCCTCAACTTCTACATACAATCTCTGCGTGCAATTTAAAATGAAACCATATTTCACAAAACATGAGTTCAGATCCGTATCCAAATTTCCGCCCATTTCCCCCCAAATAAAAATAACAACTAAAAAGGATAAAGCATACCCGCACAGTAAGTTAAACCCCCGTCCCTCGCCAACACTTATCAAGCAACTCGGCTAAAGTTACGCAACTTTTGGGGTAAACGTCTCCAAAAAAAGTGACACCTGGTCACCAACGTCACTACTGGCTTCTGCACCCACCAGGCTTCCTCTGGCTGCTGTGATACAATACCGCATTGTTTATACTGGACATTTCGTGCTCACGCAACTACGAAAACATTTATCAAAAGCAGCGATATCTGGCTTCCCGATGGCATCCAGCACGATATAGCAATTATCAGCTGCTGACTCGCTGACGTGCTCCTAGGATCCTTTACGCCTAATAGCTTAGGCTATCTCGATTGGCTCTGACTCCATGACTTACCTGTGTTGCACCCTTGCATATTTACCTTTCCTGCGCATCCTTCCTCGTCATCCCCAGTTATTACCTACATCACTTACCTGCGTTTCACCTGTCGTCATTTGTTGTAATGGCGTCACTTACGATCATGGCTTCTCCGTGATTGAGTTTATTTGAATTTAATATTTTAACAGTTAATTTTTGTTTGGTAGCATAACATCTTTGCTTTACTAAAATTTAATTTATTTTTTACTAGCCTATTGCTTAGGTGCGTAAATTAAATAAAAAAAAATAGACATTACTAGCCATCAGGTGATTTTTCTCTCTAGCAAATCACCTGATATGCAAATTAACTTCGTCCCTTAAAAACCCTTTGTCGTGCTGTTGGCAGATGACTGGGCCGTCATCGCCTGTAGGCTAGCTCTCGGCAGGTGGATTGTTCCTGTCATTTTAAAATTTTAACTAGGTGTGGCCAAGCACACCATTAATTTTACATGTGGAATTTTTAATTTTATTGAGCCACGTTTGCGGGAAAACTTGGTTGCCTCCTAGAAGCCATTGTGTCAGTCTGGGGAGGCTGATTTCCTTCGAGAAGCCCTGCACCCGTGAACCTTCCCACTCAGCTTGAATCAAGGTAACTGAGCATTTTAGTTATGATTTTGGTTTGGTGCGGAGAGTCGTATTTTATCTTGCGTGTGCCGCCAAGTCAGTGTATAGTCCCCAGCGTTATACTACATGGCACTTTGTTTTCTTAAGCGTGCAGCTTTATGCTCCTTGAGCGTGGTACTTTCCGTGAAGGGTTTGTCGAGTAGTTTAACGTGTGTTAATTTAACCTGGCAATTCTTAACCACTCCCACAGATGAGATTGAGGCCATTGAGGTTTGCCATATTAGAGGTTCGACTCCTGGTCAACATCTAAAGGAACGTCACCTATCATCTTGTTGTCCTAACAAGATGCATAATAGTAATCCCGTTACGTGAAGTCAACTCCTAACCCGTTAACCACTAGTTTTCCGTAACGAGACGTCTTTATTATTGACCCCCCCCCCTTCAGCTTATTCCGTTACGAGAAGCTTGCTGTGGGTCAATAGTCCAGTGCCTTAACCCGTCACAAGACGTTACCATTGACAATAAGCATAGCTAATTTTCCATTGCATTGCTTTTTCATGGTCTGTTACGTGATGCCTTCTATGACATTCCCGTTACGAGATGCCCGTACCATCTTGAGCTCTTGACCAAATCAGTTTAAAATGTCACGAGCGCAAAATCTATGAGCATCCATAGCAAAACTTGTAGCATCCCGCAACATATATGTAACCCCTTCCCCACTATTTATTAAACAAAAAAGCTAACGCAAACTTCTGTTGTTGACTTTGTTCATTGCATTTACAGTTAAGAATGTTATGTGAATGATGTTTTGGTATTTTTCAGGCTTAATCTTTTTTCCCTTTTCTCGGTTTCAACAGCGGGCTTAAAACCCCGCCATTGAACCTGGAACCTCGAGCATAGAATCATTCCCTAGACTTTTCAAACCAACATCTCCCCTGCTGTTTGCTTGCATTCAAGGGATGAAAATGGCCTAACCCACAACTAAAAGCCATGTAACTGGGGGCCTTAGTCCGGTGTTTGAACCCTAAACCCGTAATTTTTTTTTCAAACTTAACTCTAAAACTAAGAACTTAAAAATTAAAAAAAAGCCTAAACTTGAATTGTGTTTTTTCTCTCGTTGTTATCCGTCTGGCTTCAACCCCGCACGTCCCCGGTGCAAAGTACACCGGTCTTTAGCCCTGGGATGCAAGCAGACAAGTTGCGGGAACACGTGTCCGTCATCCCGCGTGCTGTTGCCTCTGGGGTCACCATCTTCTGGGGCCGTCAATCTAGCCGTCTGGCTTTCAACCATGCACTTCCCCGGTGCAAGGGACACCAGCACCCAAGTTGCGGGAAGACGTCCCGCAGGCTATTGCAGCAAACTTCTTCAACACCTACACAGACCTTCAAGTTCGCCAACGGCAAACCATTCGTCCTAAACCCTTCAAACTCGGTGGGCGCCTAGCTGGCCATACCCCCAGGACGTCCAAAAAAATTCAGACCCACAGCCCTAGTAGAAGGAGCGCTATTAAATAAACCGGCTTTGAGTGTAGGCCTATATAGGCCTATATAGGCCTAAATACTTCGACCGTCAATAGCGGACGAAGGAAACGAGCTACGACCCTGGGGATAGGCTAGATCGCTTTAGGAGGACGAAATACCCCTGGCTACCAAGTTTCATACCGAAAACACGAGTGGTTATGGAGAAACAGCATACCTGTGGTTAGGTGAGGTTAGGTTAGGTTAGTAGGGCATTTTTTTGAAGTTCAAATGGTGACGGTTAACATCCGTTCCATGCTCCCAACAGGCAACTTCGTACTGGGGGATTTGTCAGCATCAGACTGACTGTTCTCCCAACAACGCCAGTCCCTGGAATACCAGGGCTGGCTTTTTTTCTGAAGTCCAAATGGTGACGGTTAACATCCGTCCTGACGGGGTTTTCTTCGAATAGCTCGGCTCACAGAGGTCTCACGAACTTGTGGTTGGGCTTAAAATGTGCGTACGGACGAGGGCTACCCTCACACCGAGTTTCATCAAGTTTACACGACCAGTTTTTCAGCCCCGACACTTTAACCGATTTGTTGTACCTTCCGTAATGCTACGAAAAGAGCCTTTAGGGTGACCAGCAAGACAGGGTTGGGGCCACGGAGCCCATCTGCTGGGGCCGTCCATCTCGCATCGTCCCCCGGGCGCATGCCGCTTTTGGCGGCGATCCGACCACTTTTCATTTTTCCTGCGTTAGCAACGCTGGTATCACGTCTAAAGACGCGTAACCAGCGTTGCTAACGCAGGAAAAATGAAAAGTGGTCGGATCGCCGCCAAAAGCGGCATGCGCCCGGGGGACGATGCGAGATGGACGGCCCCAGCAGATGGGCTCCGTG
>JAHWFP010001643.1:427-21804 GCA_023313725.1 Lithobius niger | reverse complement strand
GTAGACACGCTATGCTGTTTTTCCGCGAAAGTAAAAACCGCCACTTATGAACTTATCTAAAGTAACCACAAGTATGCCAGATTGTCGGTGCTATAGACAGTAGGCAGCTCAAGACCCTGTAAGCGCCGCTACACTGGGCTAAGGTGTGTCCCCGCCCAGGACATCACACTGCCTCACCCTGTATAAGGAAAATTCATAAGAAGCAGCAGTTTAGCTTGAGTTTGCAGTATAGGCATTCAGCCAGTCAAATTACTAGAACGCACAATTATCTTGCCTAAACAGGAAGAGTTCTCAAGACATATTTGGGTAGTTGTAGTTCGAAACACGAATTCGGGGAATTACAGCAGAGCAAACAACACAAAAGGAGACTAGGCTATCTCTCTCTGGTGCGGTATCTTCGAGCGAGTGAGGTTCTCCTTCCGATCAGCTGTGTTCAAGGTTGTTGGGTGACGAGCGACTTGGCTTCTCTGTAAAGACGCGAGCCGGACTAATCACAGATGAGTATTATTGAAATATTGTTGATTGCTAATTGTTAAGCAAGCAGGAATCAGAGTGAATATTAATTATTAGAATCGGAATTGATTTAAATACCGTTTGGCCATTATTTAAAATAACGTAGGTGTCGATGAGTTGAGATTAGAGTGAGGGAACTCTAGGGTTAGGTCTCAACCTTTTATCTGTGTTTATTTAAAATACTCAGCTAGTAGTTGGTTGTGTGATTTAAGTGCAGACCTTTAACTATTTGTTGTAGTGATTATTCTAAACAGTAAAGAAGGAGTTGGCAGTCTAGGGTTGTTGTGTGATTTATTCTATAATTATTGACACAGTGTAACAAATAACATCTGACACATATGGCTTTATTTACTGGAATTACAGAATATAAAACCTTAACATAATTGCATAAAATTGTCTACATCGTGAAAATATGTAAACACATTATACTGCGAGAGTTCGGAATATCGAAGCACCAAAATAAATATGGACAATCTCACAACGGGCAGGAAGTCAGTCAATTTTCTGCAAATTTTCGACAGTTTGCCTGGAGTATGATGAAATAGATCTCCCAACTGTCTTTGTCAGGCCCTATTTTGAGGTTTTACTACTGTTGTTAATCACATCAGTCCGTTTGTTTACCTTCAAAGCGCGCGGTGGCTGTCGCCTTTGATGTTGGTCGGTCGGTGGCCATGGCCTTCGTTCTTGGACTTGGTCGTGCCGTTTCGATTTGGTTGCAAGGCTGGTGTGGAGGTAGGCTCTTACGAGGTATTGGATTGCAGGTGTGGAAGGTGCCTGAATATTCATGAGGTCGTAATTCTCTCTTTTGTGCCTGTATAGCCAAGGATTCCAAGCCTCTTAAATGATGATCTCTCTT
This sequence comes from Lithobius niger, assembly GCA_023313725.1. Taxonomy (NCBI): domain Eukaryota; kingdom Metazoa; phylum Arthropoda; class Chilopoda; order Lithobiomorpha; family Lithobiidae; genus Lithobius; species Lithobius niger. Next base: position 20,435 of record JAHWFP010001643.1, on the reverse strand, counting down.
CGAATTTGACACAATCAGGGTCTCGGTATTCTCCCAGTCTATTCTGTGGTGCCAACTCTTGCTGGGATGCGTCGGGGTGCCCATTGCCGACGACCCCAGACAAGCACGGGAAGAGACTGGGACGGACCTTTTCAACGACAATTGATTTATTGGCTAGCGTCACATAAGTCAACTGCACTGATGGAGGCCATCTTTCTCTCTCCCTCTTCATTGCGGGTGAAGTCGAGTACACTCTTTGGGACGTTGGTTTGGCTTCCGGGTTAAGTTTGATGTGATACTCGGTACCCTTCAGTCTCCCTGGTTTCCCCGGAAAAATATCCTTGTTTTGCTCGAGGAGCCAGTCAAAAAATTCGAATTCTCCTTCGGTGAGGTTGTTCAGCTTTTCTGTTCCTTCCTGGGTTTGGACGAACCAGGCTGAGTTCATGACCGGCGTATGCGGATTTGCTGCGTGAGGGGAGAGCGGAAAGGAATGTCGGATGTGTCCGTCGAAGTTATCGATGTTGTTGGCATGATCCACGTATAACTTTCTGGCGTAGTCTCTGCCGAGGATGCAGCTAATAGCCAAATCGTCTGCGAAGCTGAATTCTTGGGTCAGGTGTCTGCTGTGCGTGACGATGGCGATTTTTATCGTGCCGATGGTCTTGATCCCTGGTTCACCGTTGGCGAGTGTCGGCTGAATGCCAGTGAACGGCTGCAGATCTTGCATGGCGTGCGAGTTGAGTGTCGTTAGCCAGTCGGTGCGGATGTAGCTTGAGGTTGACCCTGAGTCAAGGCCTGCGAAGAAACCTTTGGCGTAGGCTACCACGTGCATCAATTGCATGTCATCAGACGGTCCGATGTGCATGGTTTCTGGTGGCGGTCTTTGTTTTCTGGGCCTTCTTGGTGTGCAGCAGAGCGAGGAAATGTGCCCAATCTCATCACAATTGTAGCATGTGATGTTTCTGTGCCATGGCTTGGGACTCGGAGGACGTCGCTGTTGTGCGCTGTTTGCTTGGTACCGTTGTTCGGTTTGGGGCTGAGGAGTGGCAGGTGCAGCTGAGGGAGCAACGAAGGCTTGTGATTCCGCATTCAATACAGAAGCATAGGTCGTTTGACTTGTCGGGACGGTGCGGTCAATCATCGCAGGTGGCGGTGCTGGTGCTGTGGCGGCGCTCCGATTTGTCGCTGGTGCTTGTGGTTGTTGGTGCGGGATGCTCTGGTGGGACTGTTGGCTTTGACGTTGGTGTTTGTCATCTTGGCTGGTCGTCTGCGGTGCCCATGTTGACGTTGGTTGACTTTAGTTCTCCAGTTTTCTCTGGGAATCGCATGAAGTTGGGTAGAGTCTTGATGCGTTCAAGGAGTGCTTCTGGTGAGCGGCGTTTTGAACTGTGGCGCTGGTATTTCGTTAAGCATGGCGTCACCTAATGGTGTACTTTGGTTGTTAGCGGTCGTCATTCTGGCAAAATCATGGATGGGTGACAGGAAATCGACTAGCTCACCATCAATGTCGACATTGAAGCTTATGATTTGGCCACTTTTATTAGTGTTAAATGACGAGTTCATGACGGATGCAAGATTTTTTCCCCCACGAGTTTGATGGATATATAAAATGGCGTCGTTTCGGATGCGATCGGGAATTTCGATCTACTACGGGGTCCTCGCAAGCATTAACACGGCGCCGCGTTGTCGTGACGTCAGACCATTCATGGGTTTTAGGCAGTTCACTAGGAATGCGGTTCCGTGTTCTTGCGCTTTGTTTTGCGATTGTGATTCGTTTGGAAGCATTCATGAACTCGTATTGACATGCGCATGCGCAAGAAAATAGTTCCCCTTTATGGCTCTCGAAATGAATGACTTTTGTTTACCAAAATTGACGAATGCTTGGAACAAGTTCATAGATTACTACTATAACGCATTTGAATTGAATTGTGTTATTTTGCATTGTCTACAACGAATTTTCTTGACGAAATTTTTGCGTGCGTGCTTTTTTAGCGTCTGCCAAGTTACGTTGGTTTTAAATTGCCGATGCATAAGAAATATTTAGATCGAGCGTATTTCGGCTTGAATGTTGTTCATTATACACTTTGGTGGTCGATTTTACACAGTTCACGATCTCACCTAATAAATCTGTAGTGATCGCTTTGTTGGTTTGGTGCGACCAACTTCTCACCTCGTGGCCACGTTTTCCTGTTGGTGGTGGGCCCTCGTCGAAATTTCTTCGTTTTTTGGGTAACGTCAGACTGTTGGGCGCCAACTCTTGCTGGGCCATCAAGGAAATTTTCAAGCGTCTCAGGGATGCAGGTTTCACCCTAAAGAAAAAAAAGTGCTTTTTGGCGCCCAGAACTCAAAATTCTTGGCATCAAAGTTATGGCAAAAGGCATCGAACTTTCAACGGAGCACATGACTGCCATCCGCAACTGCCCTCGTCTAACCACAAGGAAGAAGCTGGAAGCTTTCTTGGGTCTATGCGGGTATTTCAGAAAATTCATCGACCACTTTTCCTCCGTTGCGGCTCCCCTCTTGGCTCCGACAAGAGGTCACCCGGAACATGCATGGCGCATCTACGTGCCAAAGACACTGCGTCACACCTACCTAAGGGACTGCCATGATCACAAGCAAGCAGGACACTTAGGAGTGACCAAAACGATGCAGAGGCTGAGAGCAGTAGCACACTGGCAACACATGTTTTCAGACTGCAAATCGTACGTGAGATCCTGCCATGTATGTCAAATTGCCAAGACATCCCAACAACGACGCATCGGTGACATGCAACAAGTCATCCCAAGTTCTCCATTCCACATGATGGGAATCGACTTTGTCGATCCACGCACGACCACAAGTACATTATGACCATGATGGACTATTTCACAAAGTTCGTATGGCTCATTCCCACCAAAGTGGTAACTTCAAAAACGGCCACACGCAAATTCAAGCAGCACATCGTGGACGAGCATGGACCGCCAGCCATACTTGTTTCCGACAATGGCGCGGCGTTCATCTCAAAATTGTTTACCAACCTACTCGAGACCACCGGCATACGACACCATCGCACCACGGCATATCATCCGCAAGCGAATGCCACAGAGAGGGCTCATCGGACGATGAAGGGATGCATTCGTGCATTTCTCCAGGACCACGAGACTACTTGGGGACCACTACTGCCGACTCTCCAGTATGCTATCAACACATCGCCACACATCAGTACTGGAGACACGCCATACTACACCTGCTGCATCTCCGAGACCCAAGAGTACCACTCAAAGTCATCAGCCTACCCGACACCTCAAAGAACGCCTGAAGAATAGGCCGAGGAAACGAGCAAGATCAGAGACAAAGCCTACGACTTAGTCGCAGCTCATCTTGCAGAGGCAGCTCGAAGAGCAAAAATATCCTACGACCAAAAGCACGGCAAGACAATCTTCAAGGTGGGCGAACTAGTTAAAGCAAGGAACCACGTCCTCTTGAACGCCGACAAAGGCATTGCAAAAAACTGGAACCTCTATTTAAAGCGCCGTACCGAGTCGTGGAGAAAAGAAGCCCAGTTCCATACCGCATCACCTCGATCAACGACGCCTCTGACACCAAGGTGATCAACACTAAAGAGCTTGAATCGTACTGGGACCCAGTTACCATGGATCGCAAGGGACCGCAACCGACCCCGACCACAAACGACGTCAACGATGCAAACCCAGACGACCAGTCGGACCTGGAAGCATCAGACAACGACGAGTCATGCTCGACCAGCTCCGAACCTGAATCTGATCCAAACTGGAATCAAAATGATGAAACCCCAGACTCCTCAGACTCAGAAAACAACAACAACCAACCATCAACCACCACCAGAGCAGGCAGAAGTCAGAAACACACCAGCACACCTGAAGGACTTCATCTGCATGAGGAGAAGCTGGTGCAGCTGAGGGAGCAACGAAGGCTTGTGATTCCGCATTCAACACAGAAGCATAGGTTGTTTGACTTGCCGGGACGGTGCGGTCAATCATTGCAGGTGGCGGTGCTGAGGGTGCCGGTGCTGGTGCTGGTGCTTGTGGTTGTTGGTACGGGATGCTCTGGTGGGACTGTTGGCTTTGACGTTGGTGTTTGTCATCTTGGCTGGTCGTCTGCGGTGCCCATGTTGACGTTGGTTGACTTTGGTTGCGAGCCGTTGTTTGTTTGTAGTTTGATTTTTGTTCTACAGTTTTCTCTGGGAATCGCATGAAGTTGGGTAGAGTTTTATGCGTTCAAAGAGTGCTTCTGGTGAGCGAAGGTCCATGGGTGCTAGTGTCCACCTGTACTTGTTGTTCATCTGCGCAATTATCAGATCAGTTTCTGATTTTTTTATCTAATTTATTTTGCAGTTTGCGAGTTTGGCGTAGCATTCTGTGTACAAAGTCTGCCGGTGTTTCTCCGTATTGTTGACGTGCGTTGTAGATTTGTGCAAGTCGTTCTTGCTCAGTGATGGGTTTCTTGAACTCTTCACTTATGGCTGCTTTCATTTCTCGCCAGTTGGATGGTTGAGTTTCAAGTGCTTTCCACCAGTTGTACTACCTGCCCCTTAGATTACATTGAATTATGTCTTGAAATTCGTGCGGAGGCTGTGTGTTGTTTTGTTGTTTTGTGTTGTTTTTACTGAATTTAAATTATAGTTTATTAATATCGTCTAATTCCTATGTTGGAAACCGACGACAAATGTATTGTGTTTAAATAAATAAAAAAAATAAAAAAACAAAAAAAAACCTGTTAGTCTGACCGTCACGGCGTTTATCCAACCGCTCAGATTGGTGTTGTCCTCGAGTGGCAATGGCTGGAACGTGTGTGCCGTGATTGCACTGCTTAGATGCGCTATCCATGGTGGTGGCGTGTAGTACATGTAGGCCTGCATGTCGTTTGATGTTGGTATGGTGCCTGCATGGATGGGGTCATGTTTTGCATGGTGTTAGCACTTGTTTGCAGCGTTTGTTGCATGCTGTTGCTTGCAGTGGTGCTTACATTATTTAATACCTCATTCGGTTGTTGGTGCTGGACTACATTTTGGTTTTTATTTTGCTGACATGGATACATGTTTTGTGCCATGTTCATTTGCATTTGGCTGGAATTTTGTTGCCAAAACGAGATGGCATCGTTATTCCCGTGGTTAGGGATGTTCGTTCGGCTTGAATATACTGAATTATGGTTGTGTTTCAGGTTTTGGTCAGGTTATAATTGTTTTGCTGCTGTGGTAAAAGAATCTCCGGATATTTGCGGTGCTAACTGGTTGTTCGGGGTGCTATGCAGTGGCTGCCTGAATTGTCCGTCACTCCATTGCATTTGCGGAGTCGGCATTTGATTGGAATTTTGAGTTTGCAGAGCAGTGAGTTTGCTAGTCAATGCTTCAATTTGTTTCTAGAGATGCATTTGCACTTGTTGATTTTCTGCTTCTCTTTTTATTTCCCATTGTTTGTTTAAGTCGTTTATTATTTGTTGCTTGTCGATTTCATGTTGATTCTGTTGCCACTGTAATCTCTCTTAGAGCAATTCGACATCGTTTTCTGGTTTGGTGGCGTGCGTTGGCCAGAGCACACGTTTATGCTGGTTGGTGCTGCCATCTAGCGGCGGCGTTTTGAACTGCGGCGCTGGGAATTGGTAGGGAATGGCGTCACCTAATGATACACCTTGGCCGTTAGCGGTCGTCATTCTGGCAAAATTATGGATGGGTGACAGGAAATCAACTAGCTCGCCATCAATGTCGAAATTGAAGCTTATGATTTGGCCACTTTTATTCGTTTTAAATGACGAGTCCATGACGGATGCAAGATTTTTTCCCCACGAGTTTGATGGATATATAAAATGGCGTCGTTTCGGATGAGATCGGGAATTTCGAATCTACTACGGGTATACTACGGGGTTCTCACAAGCATTATCACGGCGCCCCGTCGTTTTGACGTCTGACCCAGGGAGCTTGGATTACATGTAGCTTTGATAGGGTGGACCAACTTACTATTAGGCCGGGTTTATGCAACCACTCGCTTTTGCATTCTCGGAGCTAGAAGCTAGAAATCACCTCAAATTCCAACATGGCGGCGGTTTTATGTCTGCCGCCTCGCAACGAGAACAGCAAATAACGTTAGTTCAAAAGCGTTTGCGAAAATTGTTTCGTCATGAGGAATTCTTTATATTACTGGAACGGATAATAAGACTGCAAGCATTTACTCAAACGATGTCGGATTTAGCAAATCCATTTAGCGTTGTTACCGTGGCAATGTCACCTTTGCCATCACGATTGAGTTCTAGCTGCGAGAATGCAAAGGCGAGTCGTTGCTTAAACGCGCCCTTAGGGCGCGTTTACGCAACGAGACCTTCTCGCTCGCCGAAAGCTATTTGCTAGGCAATCGTTATCTGTTTACGATTAATATCCCCTTTCTGTTAAATGAATGCGGTAATAGACAACAAATTAAATGTATTATAAATAACAACACGGCCAAAGAACAAAATGCAACAGTCATTTTAAACATTGCTACAACGTTGTTGCCATTTCACGCTATTTCCAAAATTTGCTCTTCTCGCTGAAAAAAACAGCTCTTAGCAGTGATCAAACGACGGTAGAATAAATAGCTACTCGCAGCGAGAATTCAAAATCCAACATGGCGTCCATTTCGGCGTTATTGATTCGAAGACAAACCTCCGAATGCCGGTATTCAGGAATCTGTCCGTCGTCGTGTACTGCAGTAAAAATTGTTTTCTTGCTGTCATAAATCGACGCTGTCATGTTTCAAGCATCGTACGTCGTTTCGCGAGGCACGAGGAGAAAATTTGCGTCCGTGTTGTTGCCATGGTTACTACGTATAGACAACTCGAAAGCCGCATTCTCCGACAACGGCGAGAAGCAGCCAGCAGAATTAGTATTGACCAAGTAAAAACTAGTAAGCGAGAAAACTATCCTTGGTAAACGCGCCCTTACGCTGTACCGCGAGAAACCGTGCGAGATTTTGGTAGCTGCTTTGCAAACTTCAAACGCGTCTGACGTTTCTGCTCCCATTTTACAGATTCTTGCATGTCATTGGCTTTTGCTTTTTCCGATGAATCAACACAAAATTGGACTAACAAATGGGCGAGTACGCATCATCAAACGTAAGCCGGACCGCTCCAATTGCCTTAATTGTTTTAAAGTGCAATAACCTACCAGCACTATCAACAATGCGACCGAAAATCGCAACATTTGTTATCAGAAGGAGAGCACCGTCACAAGCGACCATCGTAAACACATGCCATTGTTTTGGTTTCAACGCAACCACGTCAGCTACTCTCGGCTCGGGTGATCTGGTAAAAATTTTTCGTTTTGTTTTAATAATGTGTAATTTAACGTTCAGCAAAGATTGAGCGATCAGATATTTCATAATTATTCATTAATTTCTTTAAAAACTACTGGCTAGTTAAAACAAACCTTTTTGTTGGTTTCGTAAAACCAAGCGTCGTCTGCTTCGAGGATTGGTTTGGGAGCAAAAACGTCACTAACTGAATCTCACTCGTGTATACCTTACGACGAGAAATAGCTGTGCTATAGGTCAGACGCGTTCTCCGAGTGGGGCCACCCTATCAAAGCTACATATAATCCAAGCTCCCTGGTCAGACCATTCATGGGTTTTAGCAAGATTAGTTCCACAACTAATCTTGGTTTTAGGCAGTTCACTAGGAATGCGGTTCCGTGTTCTTGCGCTTTGTTTTGCGATTGTGATTCGGTTGGAAGCATTCATGGACTCGTATTGATATGCACATACGCAAGAAAATAGTTCCCCTTTATGGCTCTCGAAATGAATGATTTTTGCTTACCAAAATTGACGAATGCTTGGAACAAGTTCATAGATTACTACTATATCGCATTTGAATTGAATTGTGCTATTTTGCATTGTCTACAACGTATTTTCTTGACGAAATTTTTGCGTGCGTGCTTTTTTGGCGCCTGCCAGGTTACATTGGTTATAAATTGCCGATGCATGAGAAATAGATTTAGATTGAGCGTCTTTCGGCTTGAATGTTGTGCATTATACACTTTGGTGGTCGATTTTACACAGTTCATGGGTTGATCTCACCTAATAAATCTGTAGTGATCGCTTTGTTGGTTTGGTGCGACCAACTTCTCACCTCGTGGCCACGTTTTCCAGTTGGTGGTGGGCCCCTCGTCGAAATTTCTTCGTTTTTTGGGTAAAGTCAGACTGTTGGGCGCCAACTCTTGCTTCGGGTTACCACGTCGGGCGCCAACTCTTGCTGGGATGCGTCGGGGTGCCCATTGCCGACGATCCCAGACAAGCACGGGAAGAGATTGGGACAAACCTTCTCAGATACAAATAATTTATTGTGGAGCACAACATAAACCAGACGCACTGAAGGAGGCCATCTTTCTCTCTCCCTTCTTTATCTACGGGTTCACCACCAGGTGGCGAGAGGGCGCTCGAGTTGGGGAAGGCCAACCGTGGAAGGATGCGTGGGTCCTAGAGGGCCTTACACCTTCACATTGTGAATCACATCAGTCTGTTTCTTTACCTTCGAAGCGCGCGGTAGCCGTCGCCTTTGATGTTGGTCGGTCGGCTTTCGTCTTGGTCGTCCCGTTTCCATTCGGTTGCAAGGCTGGTGTGGAGGTAGGCTCTTACGAGGTATTGGATTGCAGGTGTGGAAGGTGCCTGAATATTCATGAGGTCGTAATTCTCTCTTTTGTGCCTGTATAGCCAAGGATTCCAAGCCTCTTAAATGATGATCTCTCTTCGAATTTGACACAATCAGGGTCTCGGTATTCTCCCAGTCTATTCTGTGGTTAGTACCCATGCGATGGACTGCGACTCTGTTTTCTTGTTTATTATTCCGAATATCTGCCATATTTGCCTTACTCCATTTTGCGCTCCCTTCCTAGTCTCCCCTACGTAAGGCTCACTTTTTAACCGCTCCTCGATCATCCTTCCTTTCTCGCTCCGTTCCTTTCTCACCTTCCAGCTTGATGGACTTCACTTTCAGTTTATTAAAAAGGCCCGGTGGATATCCCATGTTGATATACTCCCCCCCTGGCATGTTCCAAATGCGGTCTCGCTTCACTCACAGACATGGAATTCCGCAAGATTCTCCTAAACTCATTCTGCCGATCATCTCGAGAGTGCCCTTCTGTTGTCCTGACTGATATGCTATTTCTCTCTCCGTGGCTGTGGGTTTTCGATAGGGTTGGAAGTGAATACCTCTTTCTACTCTCCTCTCCAACTCTAGGAAGGGGAATTTTTCCTGCGTCGGACCCTCTTCACATGTGAAAACAAGTTCGGGTTTCCAATCATTCAGAAACTTCAACACTCGGGTCAACATCATTCTTGCGACATCAACATCATACTCGCTATCCTTCGCAAGAATGATGTTGATGGAGTGTCGACGTTTCTGAATGATTGGAAACCCGAACTTGTTTTCACATATGAAAGAGAGTCCGACACAGGAAAACTCCCCTTCCTAGATCTTGAGTTAGAGAGAAGAGTAGGAGGAGGTATTCACTTCCAGCCCTATCGAAAACCCACAGCCACGAAGAAGAGGAATCATTCAGGACATTCGAAGAGCACTCTCGAGATGATCGCCACGAATGAGTTTAGGAGAACCGTGCGGAATTCCATGTCTGTGAGTGAAGCGACACCGCATTTGGAACATGCCAGGGGAAAGTGTATCAACATAGGATATCCACCGGGCCTTGTTAACATACTAAAGGTGAAGTCCACCAAGCTGGAAGGTGAGAAAGGAACGGAGCGAGAAAGGAAGGATGATCGAGGAGAGGTTAAAAGAGTGAGCCTTACATATTGAAGGATGTAATCGAGAAAATACAAAGGATGTTAAAGAAGGAAGGATTCAACAACTTTTTTCGACAATAAGAGTCAATTAAGAAGCACCTGTTGCCAACCTGCCACCTAGAATGAGTGAAGAAGTAAATACTAGGGCAGATGAACGATTTGAAGAGGAAGAAGTATAGGAAAAATTCCCAATATTAAGGAAGGTGTGTACCGAGTACCATGTGGAGATTGCGACGCCGTTTACGTAGGGGAGACTAGGAAGGGAGTATGAAATAAGAGTAAGGCAACATATGGCAGATGTTCGGAATAATAAACAAGAAAATAGTCGCAGTCCATCGCATGGGTACTAACCACAGAATAGACTGGGAGAATACAGAGACCCTGATTGTGTCAAATTCGAAGAGAGATCATCATTTAAGAGGCTTGGAATTCTTGGCTATACAGGCACATACGGGAGAGAATTACGGCCTCATGAATATCCAGGCACCTTCCACACCCGCAATCCAATACCTGGTAAGAGCCGACCTCCATATCAGCCTTGCAACCGTATGGAAATGGCACGACCAACAACGAAGGCCATGGCCACAGCCCGACCAACAAAAAAGGCCAATGCCACAGCCACCGACCGACAAAGATCGAAGGTGAACAAACGGATTGATGTGATTCTAAGCAGCAGTAAAACCTCAAAATAGCGCCTGACGAAGACAGTTGGGAGACGTATTTCATCATCCTCCAGGCAAACTGTCGAACATTTGCATAAATTGATTGATTTCCTGCCCGTTCTGAGATTATACGTATTTATTTTGGTGCTTCGGCTGTTTACACCATGTAAGCCTATAGCAAGATTCGTTAGGGGATGTAAAACAGATCCTAAGCATTGAGCTGTACAGGTAAAACTTGCCAAAATTGCCCTTACTGTGTATCGATGTTAGTTTTATGTACCAGGAGAAAATAGAAGTAACAGAGTGCATGTAGTAATCATTGTAAGGGGTGCATGTTTTAATACGCCGCATTAATGCTGGATAGTGAACAATCGGGTCCTTCCGAAACCATCAAACAATTGCAAACAAAACGTCCGCTACTGGAGACAGTTTGTTACTGGCAAACACAGTACACTCGATAGAGCTGTAATAGAGCATGCCATATGTCAAAAAGAGAGTTAAAAGAGTGCAACGAACTACTTCAACTCTAGCTTGCAGCCTACACATTTATTACGTATTGCTAAGGACATGTAATTTCTGCGATTTTGCGAAATCGCAACATTTTCTCTAAATGAGTTATAAAAATTATTTTTGAAGTGGTAGGTAAACAATCACTAGCTGAAGCAAAAACACCCAATTAATTATCGCAAAATTCAGTAAATGTCACAAAATGCCGCCAATTTCAATAAATACTGCATAATTTAACGCAAAATGACTTGATTCTTGATTTTACAGGAGATAAATTTAATGAAAAACAAGCCAGTATAATTAGCTACTGAAACAAAATTCTGGTAGCAGTTATCACCGAAGCAATGCTCCGGTGAATCAGCACAAAACAATGCTGTTGACACAAGGTTGCCGCAAGTAAACAGTCGATCATTCTCCGCTACGTAGTGGTGCATGTTTATGTTACAAAGTTGGGCTAAAATTGTGCAACCATAGCTTCGTGTTCCGTTGGTATTGTTATCGTAAACTTTGTCAATACATTGAATTTGTCAGCCATAACCACTACCGCAAAATTGCATTGTCATCGCAACAAAAGTCACCACAAAATCGGGCTTAGTATTATCGCGGATATTACATGTCCTTACGTATTGCAGATGTTCCTATTCGTAAACTTGCTTTTTCATTCTTAGTTCAAATCAAGTCTTTAACGGAACTGACGTCACCTCGAACGCGATAGAGATTCAGGGACATTTTTGCAGGGGGGGGGGGGGGGGTCGTCACACCCCTCCAATGTTTGGCCAGTTGGCAAATCGGTCGGCAAAATTACATGAATTTTTGGTCAGTCAGCAAATCATTCGGAAAAATTACATATATTTTTGGCTAGATGGAAAATTATGTCGGTATATTTCTGGTTTACACCACTTCAACTTTCATCCTTCCTGACATCTCTGGAGAGATTGTGGAAGCTAATCAAATGAACAGGATGCAGAGGAGGTCGATTTTTGCACAATTTTGAGCAGGGCGAGGTGAAGACTGCATTGCAATTCAATGTTCACATTTCACCACTAATAAATGAACAGTTATAAGGCCACGCAAAATAAATTGTTTGGTTTACAGGCGAGGTTGCAAATTGAAGCACCAGGCAACCAGGCATTTTATTTTATTTAACTAACCACATTTCTTTGACATGTACCTAGCTCAAAGCTGAAAGAATATGAAGTCAGCCTAAAAAAATATAATGTTGTTAAATGTGTTATGTCATTTATATTCAAAGTTTTTTAGTTTTTGTCAAATAACTTCTTAGTGGTATGAGCTAGAGGTTTGAAATTGGCACCATTGGAAAGCTCGTTTCGCGGCGGTTAAAATGGTGTACTGGAATGTCAAAAACTGTCAATATTTGGCGAAAATGTGATTTTTAGCGGGTGAACAAAGTTTCAAATAAAAAGTTTTGACCCGCGATAATTTAAAGCACCCGCACGAGCCTGTAAACCAAACAATTAACTTTGCATGGATCAAACTCTGTCCACTTGAGTTTTCGGTGGAGTAATGCAGCGTCCACCTTTCTTCAGAAGTCCAGGCAAAAAAAAACGAAGTACTAAACAAGGTTCACATTGCTTCAGGCTGTGTCAGAATCTGAATTAGAATTTGAACTTGCCGCATTTTCCGTTGGGCCACTGATCTTTTATCTGAAGACTCCGATATCGATGGAATTTGAATGGAGTTATCAGTCGCGTTGAAGTTGACGTCAGTTTGCCTCATCAGATATTTTTTAAGTGGCACTATCACCGATTGAAAAGAGTATGAAAATACTGCAGCGCCATCTAGTGATAGCTAGCTCCAAGGTGCAGGAGGACACCCAAATTTTCACTCATAATTAAGGAGGTTCGTGGCTTGTTTATTTCGCTAAAAGAAATGGCATTGTGCATTCGTTCATTTGATGTAAGCAAGTGCTAGATGTTGCCAGATTCTCCAGACTTTCAATCGGTGATAGTGCAACTTCAAGGCTGGACTGATGGAGATACCATATTGATAACGCTGCAGATATTAACCCTTTGCGCGCCGGACCCGTGAATTTAACGGGAGGGCAATCCAACCGTCGCGCGCCGGACCCGTAGAATTTACGGGAGCCACTTTATCAAGCTGTACGTCAGTCCGCGTGGTGCATTGATCGCTCCTGGAGCGTTCATTCACTAAAGGCATGTGTTTGCTGCAATTTTGCCCACGCGACTAGTTTCTAGCCAATAATATTTAATTTTTTCCCGAGCTGTGTCGTGTTCGTTCGCTGCCCCCGTGAGTTTCAAAAAAAAAAAAAGATGGCGGCCATTGCATCACGTAGCGACTCTCCCGATTCGGATTTTGATTTACATCGTGCACCACTTTAGACCGAGGTAAATTAGCAAATTATGGACGTCTTTGAGAGATAAAACTGTAAAGAGAACTGTGATAACGTTTTTTTATTGAAAAATGATCGATAATTCGTTATGTGAATCGAAATACGATGCGTCCGATTGGATTGGAGCACGACGCGATAAGAATGGCCGCTGCCGACCAGGGAGGCCCGGCTCGCCGCTGCCGACCACAGAAGCCTGACCCGCTGCTGCCGACCATTGAGCCCCGGCCTGCGGCTGCCATCCTGCTCGTCTCACGTCGCTTGATCGGTTGCCTTCTATTTCAATCCATTACACCGCCATATCTGTGAATTCAGGATTGGATTAGAAGTGTGAACATTTGAGAAATGGTTTTCTTCATTGGAGTTTTATTTATTTTTTTTTTTTAACAATATGGATTTCGGACATTTACACGATGTAACTAGTCCGAGTCGGGAATAGGCTTAGCCTACGCTTTGCTGAAGTGCTTCGTCACTCGACAACTGAAACAACTGAAAATAAAACGTATTTTTTTCCAGCCCTAATGAAGGAGAAACAACTATCTCATAAGATTTTAATTAATAATAGCTTGCCAAAAGGATGTAAACAATTACGGCTGTGTGATTACGTACCCGTTTCTACAAAATAGGCCCAAACTTTGCTGAAAAGGAAGCTGCCACTCCTGAGAGCGATTAATGCACAGACGTGACAATTTTATTAAATTATTTAATTAAAAAAAAAGTTTCACACATTTTTGCTTAATTTTTGGTGTGAAGAAAGATTACAGATATATCATTACGTTTATGAAAAAAAAAATACTCTTTCAGCATATAAAATTGTCAAAATTGCTCTTAAAGTCCGTAATATGTTACATTTTTTTTTTTTTATTTATAATACATTTGCTATTTTTCCCCAAAAAATATTGTGCGAATATTCGGGTTAAGACCTTAGTATTCCGAACTGTTTAAAAAAAAATTAAAGCCTCAACTACGTTTTTAAAGGGATTTACATGAATTTTAATGCTGACTTGCAATCATGACATGCAATCATTTCTTGCGCTACAAATAGGCCTAAATTTTGTTGAGCAGAAAGAAGCTGCCAAGCAGGGCAGCCGCCCCCGAGAGAGATTAATGCACTACTGACAGGCGTGACAATTTTATTTAATTAAAAAAAAAAGTATCACACATATCTGCTTTATTTTTGGTGAAAAGAAAGATAACAGATATATCGTTACGTTTATGCAAAAAAAAAGTACTCTTTCAGCATATAAAGTTGGTCAAAATTCCTCTCAAAGCCAGTACTGTGTTAGATTTTTTTGATTTGTAATACAGTTACCATTTCCAGGGGTCGTAGAGTTCCTACTTCATCCTTATTTCCTACTTTTTTGTATTCGTTCCTTATTTTCCTACTTTTTTCCAGTTTTGAGATGTACTTCCTACTTTTTTCAGCTACGCTTATTTTGTAAATCTAAGTGTAAATTAGTAACATAACGTACAAGATTTGAGTTCAATAAATCAATAAATAAGGCACGAACTTTGTTGACACACTTGACGGTCCCTTAGCTTGTTTACAATGCAACGAGGCATTCTGCGCGTGTGCTGTAAAAGCATCACTTCCGGTTCCGCTTCGAGCAACGGTTTCGTTTTCGCAAGTCCACTGTCAAGGCGTGAACGTTGCTCGATCTGTGCTCGAGCCAAGGATAAATTTTGGGGTAAGTGCTTAGCCTACTATTAGTTTTCATTTTCAACTGCTAAAATTACGTACTAGCTGCTGTTTGTAATTTCGTTTTTCGGTACAATGAATGCGTATAAAGAATGTAAGTGTTTCTGTATTGAGCTTGCTGAGCCAGCTGTTAGTGATGATACACCGACGGAATGGTTTTATCGTACATTTATTTATATCCAGTACATAAAGCGTCAACTACGAGAATATCTTAGGAAGGTTAATGAGCTAGAATTGTGTTTAGCAGTATTTCATTGGTCTAAGTGTAACCGTAAAAAATATGTACTACCACTGCAGATAGGTTATATTAGGCACGTTGTTGGACGTGGCTGCCGCCATTTTCCCCTTAAATCATCGCGGGTCAAAATTTTTTATGTTGATTTCGGGTCTTACAACAAAAATTTAATTTGTATTTTCGAGAAATCTTGACCGATTTTAACATTCCAATAAGCCCATTTTAACCAGCTCGAAACGAATTTTTATGGCTTAGGCCCTATATTTCAAGACATCTCAAAACGACTTTGGAGTTAGGGTGTTTTTTAATGCCTTTTTACGTCGTCGTCCTCCCCCAACCACCCCCCGTCTTTACAGCCATGCTGATATTGTGAAAACGTTTAACAGAGGTGCAAAACCCACTACCCCCAAAACCCACTACGACCCCTGCATTTCCCCCTCCCTAAATATGCCTTATAATTTTTTTCTGTGAATATCCGGGTTAAGGCCTAAGTATTACGAGCTGTTTAAAAAAAAATGAAGCCTCTACAGCGTTTTTAAAGGGAGTTACATGAATTTTAATGAAGACGTGCAATCGTTTCTTGCACTGCGAAAAACTGGCTGGTTTGAGCTAGCTGGTGCTCTTTTTCTGGCTGGCATCAGAAGGATTAAGGTATTGGAGCGGATTCAGCATATTTTAAATGCATTGATACTACACAAAACATCGCTTTTCTTCTTCTTAACATCGAAACTTTTGTTCTCTGCATATGGAATGCCATGAATTTGGAAGGGAAGTGCAACAGGAAGTCTCATCCTTAACCAGATCAGTGTAGCTAAACCTAGTAACAATTAATCTTACAATAATGGAATTTGTGAGGCTTCTCATCCAAGCTTGCTTGCTAAAGTAATTGTTTATAATATTAATCTTATTAAGAGTTTTATTTTCAAAAACCCTTGGGCTTCACTGTATCGGCAAGGTATCGGTAAAACAGGTATCATGTGTTATTGAACTGGCATCTGTATCACATCGGTAGAAGTGGTATCGGTACAGCCTTAGACATTTTGGAACACTTTGTTAAGGTTGGACACAGTTTCTGTGTCTTGTCTTCAGAAGCATGTGCAAAGTTTGCTTACAGTTCGGTAGTTTTGGAAGGACCTGATTAGGTTCACATTTTTATGTAAATCTACAATCAAAACTGAAACTATCACGCCCGCATCGCTCTACATGGCTAGGGCATACCTCTAACCATCTCGTACAGACGGCGATCTGTACTAACAGATTCCTGTACGTACCACTGTAGAAGCTACTAACTTAGCAGTACAGTGTAAGTTACGGATACATACTCTCCTATTAAAGTTTTTTTTTTATAATTTCCCTCATGCCGCGACTGAAATGAACACGCAAGCAGTTCTCACACGATACTGCGCCTCCTCTATAATGAAGCTAAATGAAGTCCGTATAACAAAACTGCACGATTCCTCTACATGGTTACTTACATCATTGTCTCACGTTCGTGCTTACGGTTATGGCTGTCCAAGCTGGATTTATAACCAAAGGCAGCATCGCAGTGAATGCATTTATACGGCTTTTCGCCTGTATGAACACGGGTGTGAATTCTCAAATTATATTTTTGAGAAAAGGTGGCATTGCAAAGTGCACAGGCATGGGGCTTCTCTCCTGTATGGACCCTGCTGTGGCGAACTAAAGCCTGGTGATCAACAAACGCAGCTGTACACTCGGGGCATTTATACGGTTTCTTTCCAGTATGACGCATTTGATGACATCGTAAGTGACGCTCAAGAGCAAATGCGGCATCACATTGATTGCATTTATAAGGTTTTTCTCCACTGTGTTGCACTACATGGTCTTTCAGCGATTTCTTACGAACAAACCCTATGCCACAAACATCGCATATGAAAGGTTTTTCTCCCGTGTGAATGCGAACGTGACACAGCCAATCACGCCTCTGGACGAACGCCATTTTGCAGTGTGGGCACGGGAATGGCTTCTCTCCAATGTGTACACGACGGTAATGATGATTCAGGCTGTCCTTCAGTTTGAATAAGCTGCCACAGAGTTCGCACATAAAAGGCTTTTCAGCAGAATGCACAATACTATGGGAGTGAAGCCCACTCTTTTGTCTAAAGGTGGCATCACAGAGTTTGCATTTGTGTGGCCGTTCATCCATGTGTACCCCAGCATGGCTGTATAAACCATTTTTGCAACTAAATGATGCAGAACACTCCTCACACTTAAATGGCCTTGAGCCAAGGTGTATGGCTGAATGTCGTTCTAAGCTGCTTGCATGAGAAAATGCAGCCTGGCACTCTCTACAATGATGTGGTTTTGAACTTGAGTGAGAACGAAGTATGTGATCTTTCAAACGGCACTTACGAGAATATGCAGCTGTACATTCTTTACACTTGAATTTTCTTTCATCATGTGATTGATTACATGCTTCCTCAGTAATCTCTTGCTTCATTACATGCCTGAGAACATGCCGATTCAGTTTATTTTTTTCCACAAATGAAGTGCCACACACGTGGCATGAATAAGGTTTCTCACCAGTGTGAACGGCACGATGACGCTGTAAACGACTAGGGTTGGGAAAGGCAGCACCACATTCTTCGCAACGATAGACTTTCTCCCCGTGACGAAAAGTGTGTTTTTGCAGTTCTATTCGTTCTTTAAATGCTTCACCGCATCGATCGCAAGTGTACGACATATCACTTTGCATCGTTGGAACTTGAGCGTCACTGTCTTGTACAAACGAAGTGCAACAATCCAACATGTTCAAGTTGTTTACTTCAGATTCACCAACTTTGTTACTCTTCTTCTTCCCCATTGAAGTAACGTTTGCATTCACAGATTTCAGGCACAAGCTTCGGGCAACATGACGGTTTAATTTATTTCTTTCCACAAACGCAGTTCCACAATCTGTACACTTATACGGTTTTTCCCCCGTATGCACAGCCAAGTGTCGCCGCAAACGACTGTGGTGAGGAAATTTAGCCCCACATTCTTGGCACTTAAAACAACGATTACTACCACGCTGCAAAACTGCCTCTATTTGCAAAAGACTCTGGCCAGAAAATGCAGCTTCTAACTTTTCACTAGGAAGCAAGTCATCTGGCCCCATGCTACTAACGTCCTTCTGTGCACAAGTATGTTCGTTTAATACATTTTTGTCAACAAATGAAATAACACAAGTCTCGCACCTTGACAATGTTTTCTTGCAATCACTACCACAATTTTTAGTAACACTGCTTTCCTCTTCTTTCAAGCTACGATCTTGAACACTAAAGCTAGTAGGCCTATCAATTTGAATACGATTCGCTGCAGTTTTATCTTTTGCGATACTTTCTGTATTTTCTTCAGTTTTAATTTCATCTAATTTAAGGTCATGATCACAGATTGTTTCAGAGTACAGAGACATTGTTAACATTTGTGTCTAGCTTTTAATGTTAGATTACTTATCAAAATCGGCAATCTCCACATTCAGCCAGTTCGTTTTCTTTTTAAATTTAAAAATCAAGTTTTTACAACACCACGGAATTACTTTATGCTTACTACTCCGACTTTAGTAAATACTCCAAAAAAGTAGGAAGGGTCCTACATAAGAAGCTGCTGCAGGTTTAGCTTATTTCAGTTCACTGTTGAAATCAGGGGACAAAAAATTTTTTTTTCACTCGCTCCAAAGTCAATGCGATCATTTTGTCAACATCCCGAAATACGATTTACGAATTTTCCTTGTTAAACCATCGTTTAACATTACCATTCAAGCCCCAAAAAATGTTAAATCACGGAACAATGTAGTCCATACAGATGGAGAGAGAAGTATAATGTAGTCCAAACATAAATAATCAACTAACTCCACGTGAAATCGCAGATGACTTCGTGCTTCTCATCAGGGGTCTTTGCTCGAACCATAGAGTTAGATATATAGTTACACCAGCGCAAGGCCAGCTGAGATAGTAGCTGCGCTCCACTCCAGGCCGGTCAGCTTGCTTCTGTTTAGTGACAGACACGCTATAGGCATCGTCCAGTACCAAAGACTTTGGAATAGTAGCAGTATAGTCTGTATTGTATAGTACGATACTGGTCGTCCAGTACCGTACGAATTAAAAACCCATAGGAATTTGTATTTGGACTAAAGAATGCACGAAAAGCCCACAATATGTGCCAGATCTTGCAATTTGATCGTTGCCTTTACGTGTTTAAAGTTTAAAGCATACATTTTGTTCAGAAACCAATCCTCATGCCGTACGGTACTGGACGATCCGACGTGTCTGTCACCAACTAATACCGGAAGAGCACAGAGCTGACGGGCGTGGAGCGAGGAACTACCATTACGGTGGCCCTGTCGGCTCACTTCATTACAATTTTGTACTTCACACATACAACTCTGAACTTCATAGTTATATCTACGAACTTCATACTTCATACATACAACTCTGAACTTCACATATATATCTATGAACTTCATAGTTGTATCTGTGAACTTCATACTTCACACATACAACTCTGAACTTCATAGTTATATCTACGAACTTCATACTTCACACACACAACTATGAACTTCACACATATATCTATGAACTTCATAGTTGTACTAGCTGAAGCCCGTGCTATGCACGGTTTGCAACCCCCACCCTCCAGCCCCAGTCGTCATTCCTACTTTTTTTGTTATTTCGTGTACTGAAATTAAAAAATTCCTTGTCACTCATCATTACTTTTTGTTTGCACTGAAACTTCATAAAGCCTCTCTTCTCCCCCCCCCCCCCCCCCCCCCCCCCCGGG
>JAHWFP010001642.1:39600-71954 GCA_023313725.1 Lithobius niger | reverse complement strand
TTCGATAGCGAGGCTGTATTAGTTGTCATAGCAACCAAGACAGCGAACAACAGACTGACTAAGCTCCAGTTTAGTCAGTATGTTGTTCCTGTCTTGGTTGCTATGAAAACTAATACAACCTCGCTATCGAAAACGGTTAAAATAAGTTCGAGTGACAATTCCTGGAGTGGAGATGCATTGCGGACGTGTAAGTACATTCATGGGTATATAGGTCTACCCATGGTACATTGTATAGCGCCTGTGAAGCATATTTGTTACCGTGTCATGCGTTAGCTACAGCTGCAATAAACTAATGAGGCCTAATTCTATCTTCATGTTTAAAAAAATCTTCTCTATAACGGTTTCATTAGTTAGCACCAGTCAGAAGCAGAAGTCGTTGTAGCAATTGACGTCCCGTTGAAACAATCAAATGTAACATAACCGAAACTTTTCTCTCATACTGAGTTTAGCTTTTCATTTTTTTAATAACTGAATAATTAAGCCTTCTTAGCAATTTTTAGTATGCAAATCCGGTGGTGTGTGATGCCAACTAGTTGTGATTATCAGTAATACATTAAAGCGCTTATCACTTTTAATCGCCCTCTTGGTTGACCATTGAGTGCTAATTAGAATAAATGGGCTGTGATTGGCTCATAGGTCAAAATTCTCCCTTTCTCATTGGCTAAAAAATAACGAGGGCGATACTCCTTCTCATCATCTACTATAGGGTACAAAATCCTACCATGGATTATCGCTCTCAAAAAAATGCAACTCGAATTTTTTATTGCTGCTGCAATTTTTTTTGGAAGACAGACGACTAATGAGAGGCATCATATAGGTTAAATAAGTTAAATCGAAGTTGTCCTTCATGAAAAACCTGTATGGGCAGTTAAAATTGACATGATACCTATGAATGATCTTGGTGCCTGACGGCTGAACTGTGGCAAAGTCTCGACTCTACCTGCCGGTAAAGTTAGTGCGAGATATCAAGTTGGAACCATCAGAAGATATGGGATATAATACAGGCAATTCTGGACTGTGAGTCAACACAAAAGATTGGAGGTTTTCCCGTTTGAATCCCAGGGTGTGCCCTCCTTTCAGGGTGCATGCTGTGCATAACGTAATTTAATACTGAAAGCTGCTTCCCGCCCTCATCTCCATATTTCCACTTTTAAAACAAATTTCAAAACATAACGCTTAAGGTTTACTTACTTACTGTTTTTTTTTTACCATTATTTGTGAAAATCTTAAATTAATGACTGGTGTATCAAAGTGGTAAAATGTGGTCCGAACCGTGACACTGAAATTAACTGACAATCACCGAGGTATCAGTTAAGGTTGAGTGAACGTGACAGGGCCCTTTACCGTTCTGGGGTTTTTGTATTATATCCCTTTTGGTTGTTTTACAATTTTGCTTTAGTGAAAGTATTGGTTGTGAGCTGTTCCAGAAAATGTAATCGTAAATCGTTTCTTGAACAGGCCAAAGAAAATTTTAACTTCAATATAGTTCATGATCGCTGACTAATTCCATTTCCTATAAAATGCACTTTGATTGTAAAACAGAAAAAAGTGAGCGCGATAAGTTAGTTTAGTTTTTAGTAATTTATTTTATATAAGTTACAATTACAATATTAATTGTGAAACGAAACAGGCGTGGAAGTAACGGGGGGGGGGGGGCCCCGCAACGGGGGCATCCTCCTCTGGCCTTCGACCTGGTAAAAGGGTCTGTTCTGGGCCTTTTCGGAGCTCATTTCCATTTCCAGGAGCATTGGTTAAGTAATCAAAATAACTCCAAATAATGTAGATGACAGCACAGTACCAGACAGCCAAAAAAAGTTGTTCTAGGCGAATATCCTCCCGGCGAAAAGCTCCTCGGTAAATATCCCCCTGTTCAATTCCCACTCCCCCCGGAAAATATCCCCGCCACCTCCAAAATATCCCCAGTAACAATTTCCCCCCATAAAATATCTCCCATAAGAAAAGGAAGAACACAGCACAAAAACAAACAGACCGTTAGGTTAGGTGTGGGAACGATAATCATCCTAAAGCCTCTGCCAATCATAACTGCCGGAAATTTTTAGAATAATACAAATAAAACTTTTTGAATTCAGTATCCACTGGCAAAACCCTCCCCTCCTACAGAAAAAAGGAAAGTGTTTGAAAAAAAATTGCTAATGTGAAAACCAAATCCTCCTCCCCCCCATCACTCAGCAGCAGAAATAAGTGAAAATTCAGCACTCACTATGTTATGGAAAATGAAACGAAATTTAATTTTCGGCCGCGAATTGGGGGTCTTTTCACAATACAAACACTAAAAGTTAATAAAGAGGGAAGCTCAAGCAATTTATAGGATTCAGGGCTCCGCCATGGTAGAGCTCTGAAGCCTGAAAAATGCTGAAAATCTTGGTCGAAATTTAAATTACATTGCCTTTATCAAGGTTGTTGCGAATGCTTACTAGTCAGAGCGCATCTTTGTCAAACATAATTTCTTGGTATTTGGGGAATACTGTAGCGCAGGGCTCTTTGCTAGGCCCCCTTCTTTTCATTCTGTTTGTTGGTGACTTACTACAAGATAACACGAACTTTGAAACTTTGAACTTTAAATTTGCAGATGATCTGACGGCTGGAAACGAATTGATTTCATGTAATGACCGGGCAAACCTCATTGCTGTTGTCAATAATGTCGCACAGTGGTCCAAGGAATAGCAACTGCCTCTTTCGTTGCCCAAATGTCATTTGATGGTTATCGGAGCCCATATTAGGTCGCCAAACTATTTTATTAACGGATTCAAGATCGAGGAAAAGCACTCAGTTAATGACTTGGGTGTCCTGTTCAAGTTCTCAGGGCATTGCTCTAAAATTACTTCAGATGCCTTCCAACGTTTATTTATTGTTAACAGGTGATTTGGCAAAACTAACACCAATACAAAAGTGTGGGCATTTAAAGTCTACGGCGCGACCACTATTGGAGTATGCCAGCCCTGTTTGGTCACCGCACCTATTGAAGGACATCGACTTACTGGAATCAGTGCAGTATACTTTCACTCGTTCCATACCTGAGCTTCGTTCGTAATCGGCTGGTGACAGGCTTTGTAGAATGGGATTGGAGCCACTCGAATTGCGCAGACTCAGGTGGATATGACCGCTCGCAGACTCAGGTGGATATGACCTTGCACTCACTTTTCAAATTGTTAAACACCAACTTCCGATTTTTCTACCATTTTTTTTATTATCTCTAACCACCCATACTCGTGGGCATCATCTGAAATTGCAAAAGCAATGCTCCAGGACTGATTGTAGGAAATTCTTCTTTGCTAATAGGATCGTTGACTGCTGGAATTCCTTACTGAATACTCTCATCTCTTTGATGACAGTGTCATCCTTTAAATGAGCGATCGGTAAAACTGACCTTGCAAAATTTTTGCGATGCACCTACTAAGACGATGATCATTGGGACGGTGTAAGTGGGCAATCTCTTTCGTTACACACCCATTAGCGGGTGAAATTGCTATTATTACTATTAGTATCAATTTAATCTCAGGGATTAGATTGATATTTATTACTTCTGTGTTCGTAATTTTTTCCAATCTCTTTTCCTTTTCGTATATTTTGGCAAATACCAGTTCAATACCAAACTTTTTCAAACTTTCTCCCTTTTTTTCAGGCAGGGGGGCAGGAGGTTTACTGGGGGTTATTAACATTAACAAATTTTCATTCTTAGCCATTTCCGGCAGTTGGTTTCTGGCATTTATGATTGGTGGAGGGTTTTTGTTCCGTTTATTTTGTTTTCTGTTTTGTACTTTTGTACTTTTTTTGAATGGGGATATTTTCAGGGGGGAAATTTGGTTTTGGGGTATTTTTTTGGGGGGGGGGGAAGAATCAAATGGGGGATATTGACAGGACGGGGGTATATTTTGGGGTGTTTTTTGTGAAGCACAGCAAATCTATTTGTGCTAACAGAGGTAAAACCTCGAGGAAGGTCCTATTTGTAGAACCGTGACAGTGGGACATCTGGGGTTGAGTCGTAGTTTGGAACAATTCCTTTGGGATCTGTCCCAGGGCTTGTTTAGCCCCTTCATTGCTCATTCCAATGGGTAGATAAGTCATAGGTCTAATAAAACGTGGATCATTGAATTCAGTGTCATCTGATTAAAGGAAAAGAAGGCAACAGTTACTTTGGGAATTAAGTTTTCCTCGAGTTTATTCATTACTCAATTTGGAAGGCATAATCGGTTATGATGCCAGACATGGCATTTTCAAGAAGGCAATTTCATATATTAGGTTTTCTCAGGTATGAGGGTTCGAATCTGGGCGAATCAGCATTGGGGACATATGGATCACGACTTCATCATGTTGGGATAATAAGAAAGGAATAGTTACGACTTACAAAATGACATCTGTCCTTGGGGTCAAACCTTCTGGAAATCCGGATTCCGCAGCCAAGATTGACACGGTCGAACATCCAAGGAAAAGGAGAAGGATGCTCCATCACAAGAAATGTTTATTGGTCGTTAACATCCTCCCAGTCTAAGTCCATTGGATGCTATTTCCCCCATAACAGGTCGTTTGGGTACAAAAACTGCTTACTTAAACATGAGCAACAGTTAGGGCAGGAGCTAACCCCAGAAGAGATTAAGGAAAGATAACAAGATAACAATACAACACCATAACAATGGTTACCTAGTACACAATAATGAAAGCAGCAAGGGAACAATGGACACAAAGCTTGTCAGAACTAAGTCTTCATGTTGAGGAGTTGAAGAGTCCCAGTGACATGGGCATCAGCTCTAGGAACGAGGCGAAAGGTCACTCCCTGACATTTCCCCCTCGAGGGCTGACAAGGTTTTTTCCCAATGATTATTCTATATTTTCTGTAAGGCATGCCTTTACAAAGGCAAACAAATTTTACAAAGGGCAAAAAAAAATTTGTCCCAGCTAACGCACAACATTGGGAGCAGGCACGTGTAGGGGTTGGTAAAAAAACATGAACAATGAAACACTTTTGGCTGTGTCCCTTCCCCCGTGGGCGTGAGAAGGGGGAAGTCCGCATGGGTAGCGGAGCGGTGGCACCGGTGACACACCTCATTAGGAACTCACAGTATAAAAGTAAAAAACATAACTTCTAACTTCTAACAAGAGCTTAATTCCATGAACCAAAATTGAGAATTGCGAATACAGAGGAAAGGTAATAAATAAGTGTAAGACGCACCAGTCGGAACGACGGATTACGGGAATAAACTTTAGCCAGGTAGGTTAGTTAAGTCAGATGTAAAAGGACATAAAAGCAAATCAATAAGCAATTGCATTATACACAAAGTGACATCACGACGACTGAAATGTCTCCTAGATGTAGTCATCAAAGTTAATGATAATGGGTAGACATGGCACAGAAACAGCGGTCAAGACTGTGCAGTCGACGAGAAACTCGTTGGGGTCTCGGCAGTTTAGGTGGCGACAGCCGCGGCAGAGGCCTGGGAGGGGGTGCCTGAAGCGAAGGAGGCCACGGGCTGCCTGAATCCAAAGGGTATTTTCGTCGTCACTGTCTGAAGAATCTTGCCTATGCTCAGGGTAAGGGCACGCCCCATCCATTGTCCATGACACATAGCCAGTGACGGGACCCATGCCCAGCGGGAACAGGCTTGAGGCATTTTGATTTTCATAAAACGTAACATTGACACTGTAGAAATAACTCTGGGTGGCGAGATTATACAGTTTATATCCCCAGCGTTGATGGTCATAGAACAGGTGGATGCAATGGTCGCCGGTAGGGGGCATATGGACCGCACCGGATCTTATCAATGTGGGTGTATGCAACACAACCGAAGCGTCTAAGACAAGTAACGTGGGGAATTTGGCTGGACCATTTTTTCAATGGTGACTCTCCGTCTGGAAGCGACTTCAAATCAAAACTATTTAGTGCTTCCGCTGCTGACAGTACGGCTTCCGGCCAAAATTGAGGGGGTAATACTGCGTCGTTTAAGAAAGAACGCGCCATTGACTTCAAAACACCATGAGCACGTTCCGCACGAGGATTGTGTTGTGGGTGAAGAACATCGACTTGATGTGATGGATTCCCTTGGTCATGTAGAAGGACTCGAACGACTGGTTAAGAAACTCACTGCCATTGCCATTAGTTCTTGCGGAAGAGAGGAAATAATGCCGAGTGTATACACCCACTATTATGAGAAAGAATATTTCCCCTCCAAGTCCAGGTACATTACTGTGTCTACAGAGGTCCAGATCTGATTGTTCGAGAAGGCGAGACGTAACGGAAAAATTCCGGCGAGGGTGAGGCTTCTTCTTGGTCTTGGTGGTGGCGCGGACTGAACGGAAGGGAGAGGGTTTCCCTACTAACTTAAGTCCAATAACGTTCCTGTAATAATCACACTTAACCAAAACTTGCTTACTCAACATCATTTCTTTACGACCAAATGACAAGATTATACAAAGTAATTGGCTCTTGTTGAAAAACGGAAAATTGCAGGTCGTTAAATACGGAATTAGCTACATCAATTTTACCATCTTGGGACTTTAACGAAGGATGAACAATGGTATGGTCAAGAGTTACGGCTCACATTTTCGCGGGAAACACTACGAATAACCGAGCATCACTTAACGGCGTACGGGTAACGCTTTGATCATCACGTTACGGAATGTTGGTTAGGAACATGGGTTTTTGCTTTACATATCGGAGTGGGGTTACTTAGGATAAGTAGAGAACCAACAAAAATGGAATCAAGCTGACTTGGCGTCGAACCCTCGAACTGATAGTATTGTGGGAGATAAGGAGAGAAAAACAGCCCAAGCCATGACGCTGAGTTTGCTCTACAACAAGTGAAAATCAAGGTAGTTTAGGTCTACCTAAAATTTATAAAAATCTAAAATGCAAAAAAGACCAGCAAAGAGCTTCACACCAAAAGGCACAAAGCTCATACGTAGTTGAGTGAATATTGCATCCAGATTTTTAAGGAACATTAGCAAGTAATGCAAAGTCACTAAAATGAGAGTAAATACAAATTTAAAATAAATCTCTATCCACTCTGGTTATTATAGGTTCAAAGCCTGTTTTCTAGTTATTTAGGTGTTAAGGTACTGCTATAGCAAACAGTACCCCCTTCCCCAATTGCAGGTGTGGCTTACATCAACAAGGTCGTGTATTAATTTAATTTCTGTCTTACCTTGCTATTGTCCATAGTATGTTTCTCTTCCCTTTTTTTCCAGTTTTGGCCGTTGTAAAAGGGTTCTACGGTAATCCAGCAAGTGTTACCCTTACTTTGTTAGCGTTGTTGCATAGCTTTTAATGTTTTTTTTCTCTAGTTGCCATTAAATATTTTCCCACATGTTTTTCGATGTCGGATGTCTTATCTTGCAGTGTATTTCCAGATGCACAGTATGGAGGTTAAGCACACTGACTAACCCTTAGTTGGAGTCAGTCACTGAGAAGTGGCGAACGCATTTCGGGTGGGGAAGGGGGAGGAGGATAAGGTAAATTTCCTGGGAAATGGATTAGAAAGGTTAGAAATAAGATTGCCTAAAAGGATTTACGATACCTTTTTTCTCAAGCACACCTATGCATTGATAGCATTTAAATTAGGAGTCATACAATATACAGTAACGTAGTTTTTAGCAAAAAAGCTGTCAGCAAACAATTTTCACCAACGAGCCTCAAAATTGTCAACTATTTGTGTCAGTAACTGAACATTAAAGGGGTGGTCCTCCTTCATAATCCTCCTGCCGACGGCCCTGGTTAGCTATGAAGGTCAAATAGAAAACCTGAGTGCTACTGTGGCTCCAGGAAACCAACCTGCTCGATTTGGAAAGGGTTGGATTCAAAAGTTTAACGTAAGCCTGAATCAATTCTTTGGTGGAGAAATTGACGATGTGGAGTTTGCCACTGAGTCTATCTTTGTAACTGACACTGATATTTCTGAATGGCTTCTTGATTTGTTTAAAATCGGTCTTGGAACCTTCAAAGGCTACAAGGTCAGTTACAAGCTCAAACCTGGTGCTAAACCCAAATTCCGCAAAGATCGCTCTGTACCACTAGCTGTGATGGGAAACGTTGAAGCAGAGATCGACACTCTGAAGCGGGAAGGAATTTTAAAGCCATTAGACTGGAGTTCCTGGGCTAATCCCATTCTGGTTGTTTTAAAGCCCAACGGAGACGTAAAAATTTGTCTGTGAGTAAAGTGTGAGTGTCACAGCCCTGAGCTTGAGATCGAATA
Source organism: Lithobius niger (assembly GCA_023313725.1). Taxonomy (NCBI): domain Eukaryota; kingdom Metazoa; phylum Arthropoda; class Chilopoda; order Lithobiomorpha; family Lithobiidae; genus Lithobius; species Lithobius niger. Next base: position 63,750 of record JAHWFP010001642.1, on the reverse strand, counting down.
CTTTCCCGTTCCTTAGCAGAGTGTCCTCATTTCGTAATATCGCTAGCGGCGTACCACAGGGCTTGTTGCTGGGTCTACTTCTGTTCATAATCTATCTAAATGACCTTTTTCCTGGCCCACGTACTGTTCCCGTCCAGCACTTCAAATTTGCTGACGACTTGAAAGCAAGTACCCCAATCGTATCTTTTTCCGACGGCTATATGCTCTCGTCGAACATTGAAGCTGTCTCCCAATGGTCACAGAATTGGCAGCTACCATTATCCGCAAATAAATGCATTATGTTTCACATTGGCAATGCTAATCCTTGTCTCGTATACACGTTGGCTGACTTCACACTTGAGGGATTCTTTACTGTATGCGACTTAGGAGTGTGGTTCACCTCCGACCTAAAGTCTACTAGCCACTGCCGCATGATCACAGCAATGGCCTACCGTAAGCTGGCGATCGTTAAAAGATGTTTTACATCAACCTGCATTAGGACCAAGGTCTGGGCCTACAAGGTTTTTGTTCGGCCGATCCTAGGGTATGCAAGCCCAGTCTGGTCGCCCCATTTTCTACAAGACATTGACCGGCTGGAGGGGGTTCAACGTCGCTTTAGCCGCTGCCTTACAGGGTTTCGTAGTCATTCTTCAAATGCCAGGCTGGCGTTAGCATGCCTTGAACCTTTTGAACTTAGGAGACTCAAAGCTGACCTTGTTCTAACATATAAAATCCTTCATGGGCTACTTACAATCGATGTGCCTTTTTTTACTTTTGTAGAATACAGTGCAACGCAGGGCCATTCACTTAAACTTCGTCTGCCAACCTCGCAAACTGATTGTAAAAAATACTTCTTTGCATCACGTGTAATTGAAGCTTGGAACTCTCTACCAAATGCTTTGGTAACTTCATCCTCTGTTGGTGGCTTTCGACACCATTTAGATGAACAACCACTTGCAAGGTTTCTTAAAAGAAACTATCTCAACTAGGAATTGCCCCAAGGAGTGGTGTTTTTTTTAACAGCTTTGCTTCTTTTTAATTAGCTTCATGCTTTTTTTAAACACGTAACATTTTAGGTTTCTCTGCATGTCTTTTTAGCTATTATCAGTATTTTTAGATTTTAATCTTGACATGTTTTAATTATTTAGCATAGGGTTGGTGTTAGTGGGCTATGCCCCTTCCAGTTACCTTACCACATTTGTGGTTAAATTTTTATTATTATTATTAAGTTGCAATAAATTTGCTTTCATTGATCTTTCTGTTGCATAGATCAATGAGAGAAAATTTATCGCAACCTGACACTCTACTAAGGAATGGGAAAGTATTTAATCTCAAGCTCAGGGTTGTGATGGTTACACTTTTTGATGATGGTCATTAACTAATGTTACCAATAATTAACATATGGAAAGGCCTCTTTCAGTGACAACCTACCACATATGTCCAATGTTTGTGTGGTGTTTTTTGTTTTTGCCTTTTTTTTCGTTGGGAGTCAAACATCCGTGGATTTCATCAATCTCGGAATTGCCCAATTAATTTGCGTGCCCATTCTCTTGCTTTGTTTTAGGTCTAGTGTGTGGTCTGGATACTTCTCCTCGTGCGGTGCTTAGATGTCTCAGTTAGCCTTGTAATTGTTGTATTATTTTGTAATTAATGTATTTGTATTATTTTTTAACTGCTTGGTTGACTAAATTTTTGGCTGTCATACAACATAGGTATTTTTTAGCATAGGATGAAGACGTAATTCTTTCTAGCTCGCTTATGTAAATTGAATGGTTTTCTATTTTGGATTTAGAAATTTTGACCGTTTACCTCAAGTTATCAGAATTGGGATTGAAACTAAGGTGAATATGTCTTTTTATTTTTCTTTATTGACTCCTATAAAATTACACAATGTTGAAATAAGTCGTATTTGTGCAGCCATCAGTAATTTTTTGAACGAATTACATCCGTTTTCATTAATTGTGCCCCGATCATCGGTCTATCACTATTTACATGTTCAATTTGCACATGAATTTATATCCAGTTATTTAAGGCGTTGCTGGGTAAAATACTGTTGTGGCCTTAGGCAAGCGATTAGGAGTGGTTTTTTTTTTTTTGGGGGGGGTGGTGGATGAAGAGTTTTAATAATTGCATGGATTTTCAACCCTTGAGTGGCAGTGGTAAGCAATTTTGCTGTTAATCTGTATTTTTCTCTTCGTCCTTCCATGTGAAATACAGAATGTGGCTGAAAATTGTTTAGGTTACCTATGTTTTGAGAGAAATTGCTCCATGGCCGAATTTTAGACACATTTGATCCTAGGTTGGCTATCCTGATTTATTGGCTTTGTACAACTAATTTTGGAAAGATTTATTATACTACTTCTGTATAAAATTTTTGGATGTAAATAGTTTTTAAGAACGCCAATGATATTTACTGATGCTGGAAATAATTTTAACCTTTTTGTATACTATAATTGAAATGTTTTGTAATAAATGTTACCATAGTTTACTACTTATGGTTTTATTTAAGTTAGCTTTATGACAAATACTTGGTGGTGTTTGAATGAGGTTTACAGTAGCTTCTGTTTTTCCCATGTGTTTAGTAATTCAGCCATTTCTTATAACTTGAAATTGTTTCCATGGTGCGTTAACAATAAATGTGTATGGTTTTAAATCCTCTTCTGCAATCTCCCTCCCCCCCCCTCGATATTCAAGCGAGAAACATCCCTCTGAATAGAAAAACCAAATAGCCTGTGTGAAGGAATAACTTGGAAACAACAGTTTTGAAAACATGCCCCTTCTGATAAATGAGAAAATAATAGGCATCACAAGACTAATGATATATTTTACCCTAGGTCTGCTGATGTAACTGTTGAAGTTGGAAGTCTTAACGTGAATGGTATGATTGTTGAAAAAGTAAGAATCATACCCTATCAAGTGTAATCAATAATCCAGTTACGGTTCCTAATGAAAATGAGAGTTCTAACCAACCTAACATTCTACATATCGAGGATATAACTCTTGAACCACAAATAAGGTTCAAATACTTTATCTATAGGCCACAAAACCCGGAAAAAAATTGAGAACCCAAGCAGAAAAGAAAACTCGTAACCAAATTAAATATCTTTAGCTCCCTACTTGCAAGTGTAGTCAAAAATATTCGAGTAAAATTACAGAAGACACAAAAGCAGACATACATAAACAGTATTGGAACGAGTGTTATAATGATCGTAAGACATGGATGTTTAGTAAAGTAGGCATTATTGATGTAAACCATAGAAGCAAAATAACTTATGAACAACATTAGAGAATGTACACCGTGATGTACGAGCTTTCTTATAAGAACAATGTTGATCATGTTGTATGTAAGGAACCTCTTTCAAACGTTAATATGTATATCCATCACCACATTATTTGCATGAGCTCCGAAGGCAAAAGTTACTGCACGACCTGATATAGCGTGGTCACCACGAGCCACACCACAAAGGGGAAAATGCCCGAGAGAAAACTATTAAATCCAATATTGAGCCACTAGGAAGCTATCTAACAGGAGATCTAACTATTTGTAGCATGTTCGCAGACTTCAAGTAAGTATCCAAATCTCAAGAGCTGCTATGAAACGTATCATGAATATTTACAAGCCTAATTAGTGTAGAAGAATGCGTGGTATGCATCCTGAAAGATCAGCACCAACACACTCAGGAAATCGGTTGTCCCATACGCAGCAAGTGTAATGGCTACACAAGCAATGCCAAAATTTAGAACACATTACCAAGAAGGTGATGCTAAAGAAGGGCCAAATGATAACCTCGTTAAGTCGTCTGGTATGCAGGAAGTTCTAATGCTGTCACGCATGCTTGGAGTCAAGACATCAGTCTTTGCTAGACTTCTTGTCGTATTTAACCAAACTTTTGCCCCTGTTATGCCGAAATATCAACATAAACAAAAGCCTAAGCCAGCCAAAACGAAACTCATGGTTACCGTCAATTACCAACCACACAAGTCCAACAAAAACTCACTGAACAAACGAACTCCCAATCAGCAAATGAAGATACATAGCAACCAAACACCTCGACTGCAACACTTGGTACAAGATCTCGGAATCAAACTTACAACTCTCAGTTTCAACTGGCATGAAGGAAAATACTGTAGGAATGGAAAAGATGTAGCAAGTGCGTTTGTTGCAGTAGTAGAGCATTTCCATGACGTAACGTGCTTCCAAAACAAGTATTGAATAATATACACATGCTTTGTGAATCGAGTTAATCAAGAATGGGGTCCAAAGTACATCACTCTGAAGTAAATCTTGAAAGGTACTTACATTAGTGTTGATCCTTTGTATTCAAAAGTGGAAGATGGCAAGAAAAAATACAAAATGGAATGGCGTGGAATGTTTATGGCATTAGAAACTTTGTTAACATAAAAGACTCTACTACTACGAAAGCAAAATTCTACGACTGAGTCAATGTCATTTACGAAAAAGGGATTATTGCACGGGAAATGGTAAAGGTACAAAACGAGACAAAAAAACTATCGTTCAAAAGTCTAACTTGAATTTTGGCCGGGAAATCAAATTTGAAAAAGACATCCTTACACGAAAAGTGCTTCAAGACGTCACATTTTATAATAATCAAAACAGAGGGAAACATCCTCTAAATGAATTGCTGCCAATAGAAAAACAAGAAACCAAGTGGAAAAAACCAAGTGGAAAAAAAGAAAAACATTGTTCACAAACTGTATCCATTTATGGAAAAATATAACGGGGCATCTTTTTGGAAAAAACATACAGGTAATTATAGTGTCTGCGATTTGGATACGACCTTGGAGTCATAGACACTGCGACTCATTGTTTAGCTCAGAACTACCATTAACAAATTTTTTATCAGCTAAAATATTTCATGTATGTAGATTTTTATTCATGTTTTATGTTTTTCAGGAAATAACTGATTTTGTTTGGTAACTTTTCGCATTAAAATTTATATACACACCACTACATTTTAGCATTACTTCTGTTCAATGTAGTTTATGGATAAAAATCACTTAGCATAACAAGTAAGTTACAATACTTCCTTTTGTCATGGTATTTCACAAAAGCACTCTTGTGATATACAGTGACGGAAAGAAGCAAGTGCCAATCCAAGCATCCAGTTATGACTAATCAGATATTTCATTATAGAGAAATATAAATATTATACAACTATACACAATACATTTGGTTTGAATACGCTTAACCTACTGCATTCAAACAGCTATAACAAATACACAAAAAATCGTTTGTCTCAAAATGACAAGTCTCTCTTATTTCCTTCTGTCTTTACAAGGAAAAATTCATGCAATTCAAAAGAAAGCACATGTCACTGCCTTACAGTCTTAATGATGTACGACTTCATTAAAATAAGATCAAGTAAAAGTAAGAAAAGTCAGAAAATTTTCTGCCTGGCAGACCAACATTCACCCCGGAACTCTACAATCAATGTAAACAATGTATACAGGTCTCAACAAAGATGAATGCACCTTCTGTGGAATTCAGTAAGTCATTAATTATACGTGTGCCTAGCTTAGTCAGTAAATCTGTAGAGCTAGAAAGATTATGATGCTGGTTCTATTCTTGGTGCCGGTCGAATTTTAAGAATTACATGATATGACCAATAAGGGTAAAGTAAGGAAACATAGTGAAACATAGGAAAGATAGTGTTCATTTTTATATAGTAGCACTTGGGAAAGTTCTGAGAAATTTGGGACATCGAGTTACCAGAGCTCGTTCACGAATATCATTGCTCATGTATCTTCAGTCGCTCAGGTTTTCGCTCATATTTTCATTACCCCGCAATCTCGTATCATCCGAACATGTCTGGAGATATGGATTTGTATATCACGAGGGTTAGTTTGAATTAATAATGCCTTGAATCCAAGTGCGATAATATGCAATACTACAAAAGCCAGGTAATATGCGGGGATAAGGTCTATCTCCACAGTGTCCTGGACCCGTTGAAGTCACGCCAATCAACACGGTTTCTCCGTCAAAATCAGAAATCAGAGGTCCACCAGAATCACCCTGAAACGAAAAAGATATTAATGTATCTTAAATGATAAATACAAACCATTAAAGAGAGCATAACTATACGAAAGTTAACAAGTATGTAAGGCTTAAAAACCTTAAATAGGCTGCAAACTTAGTAGATAACTTCGGAGATTTTGATTAATTTGAAGAGTCCAACTTGGTTTTATTTAATGACAAAATTTTTATCCTAGATGCTAAAATGCTAGGGTTACCAGCTGATTCTAAAACTCAAAGAATTTAAGATATTATTAGTATTTTCATTACAATAGATGTGGAGTGTCGTCCCAATAGTAAAACCCACTCCTGTACAAGTTTACTGTTTAACCATATGTAGGAAGAGAAAGGCACAACAGAGAAAAAAATACGTAAGAGAAACTTTATTTAAAAGTAGCGGGTGTAGTGTGTTGACAAGTTTGATGTCGTGCCCTCAATCGATTTTCTGTAGCAAGAAAAGGCATACATATTTTAATTTAACAAATGGTTCTGCATGTTGGTGGTCAAGTAGTTGGTGGGTCACGAAGGCTGAGTGGTGACAAGGCACGAGCTAGCGACTTGAAGAAGCTGATGTGAAGAAGGTGACTATTACGTCTCAGATGTGACACCCCACCCCACCCAAACCCACCAGGACATGACCCACCCACCCAGGGTCACGGTCTCTGCCTCGATCACCTGCTGGAGCATTGGGGCCGCCCTTGGTCGGGGCAGCGACTGTGACCCTGGCTGGGTGGGTCAGGTCCTGGTGGGTTTGGATGGGGTGGGGTGTCACATCTGAGACGTAATAGTCACCTTCTTCACATCAACTTCTTCAATTCGCTAGCTCGTGCCTTGTCACCACTCAGCTTTCGTGCCCCACCGACTGCTTGCCACCAACATGCACAACCATTTGTTACATTAAAATAAGTACTTTACAACAGTTTCGTTTACTAGTTTCTCCTACATAATTTCCTTCAAATCCATTCATGTATCTGTCTGTAATTTACAGAAAACTGACCGACACTCGGGTAGATGATGAGAACTATGACAAACAGTATTTGCTTCGAAGAGTTTATTGGTGTTAGGTAGAATGTTTTCCGTATAGTAACGTGACATATGAAAAAGGTAACAGAACGTTTAATTTTAACTGAAGCTGCATTATGAGTTTTCACTCTGCATCCTGGGTATGAAAAGTGATGATCACAACATTTCCGAAAAGACCAACAAGGTCAATGTCACATTCAAAATGTATTTGCTGTGACTGAACTTTATCGTGAGCACGAGTTGATAAAAATAAAGTTTCATTTACATAATTGCAGCTAGATGATGTTTATGATTGTGTATAAATATATAGAAAATAATGTTAATAGATAATGCTTACATCTGTTCGTTAGCTGTTATCACCTTTTCTTTATTTTACGTATTCTCACGTATTTTATGTTATTCTCAAAACATAACATTATCATTTTACTCGATAGCATCATCTGTGGAGCTACAACACATGAAACTGATAACTCGTGCGTGCACATTATGACCGTTGGATCACTCCATTGCATGACAGTTGGGTACGTCTCACTATTATCTAATAACGATTTAAAAAATGAAAATAAAAATAAAAAGTTGTACATTTTACTCTGTGGCTCCATCTATGAACCAGCAACACGAAACCGAAACTGTCCTAGATGTAAAGATGGGTCTGAGATCGCACCAACACCATCTATTATCGATTGTCTCAAAAGCATAAAATTGTACATTTGTGGAGGAACCACCACGTATGAGTCAATATAACAAAGTACTATCCTGATACTTAAATGGGTTGCTTGGTAACTCCCTCCTCGATTGCTTCTCATTAGGTCGTGATACTTGCTGGAGGTAACAAATCGCTAATTCACCAACAAATTTACTCACCTATCACGTGAGAGCTATTCACACATAATGCAGAAGCTTTTAAAGACAACCACTGGTATATAACTTGAAGAGTTCCTATGGAGTTTACATAAATTGATACAAAGGCATATTAAAAGAGAGGTTGAGAATTTCGCTCCCTGTCTTCTGCTGACCCATGATGTCGAAACGTCATTTTCGATCCTCATTTTGTGTCACGTGAGGCACAACATCGTTTCAGACCACCAACACCAGACAGTACCTCCATCTACCATCAACTAACAATATAAGTAACGTCATCAATCGATATGTATCACTGTAGATGCTATTTCTGGCTGCCAATTTGTGTCATGTGATGTACAACGTCATTACCGGTTACCACCACAATCTGATAGCAAATAACCACACAAACCAGTCAGTGGCACCATCTAACTCCAACTGACAACATAAGTCCAACAGTAAAGCCTTCTACTGTCACATAATAACACGAAACAACACCATCTATACACGATCAAAAGTATAAAGCTTCCATCAATTTCACTGAAAGAATTGTACCAAAGTACAACTAAACTAGTAATAAAGCTCCAATGAAAAGGCAAGTTGTGAATACTACTCGACTGAAATGAATTAATGGATAGGAGAATGACAATCATACACATGTATAATTCGTTCCACACAGCGAGATGCAGCTTCCTTTCCTGACGAGGTTATTAATTATGGAAGGTCTAAATAAACCAAGATTGCTCGAAGTATAGTTGGAAATAAGCAATATACTGACTTATCCGTGAACCTACAGAACACGAAACTGATAGTCATGCACCCACATTGTGACGATCGGGCCAGTCCATTATACGACAAATGGAGGGGAGAGGTGTCGCTGTCATCTAGTGTTGGTGACCTCAGAAACATAACTTGTTTATGTTCCCTAGGATTTCTTCCCTTCTTATGATACTGTTTTGAAGATGTATGTAGCATTAATACACAATTAAGTGTGTTTTGTTTAGCGTTCATGAAGGAATTAAACAGTAAATGTTTGCTATCACTATTTCCCGCGATTGTTCAGTTCAAACCTTGGCTTCGATCGGTCTTTAATAGTATGTTAGCACGTTCAATAGTATGTTTTGACGTTCTCAACTAAAATATAATTACGAATTAGTTTTCATCATTTTGTACTGTCGAACTTTACACACAAGAAAAAATATATTTGTAATTACATTGCTTCGTCGGTGCATGGTCCGCCTTTTGGCTGTCAAATACAAGTGTTCAGTTTTAAATAGTGGTAAGATGGGCATCATAATCGCACGAGTTTCAAGAGGTTATTTGCTGGTTTTCTCCTTTTTTCCGCTTGTCTCTGTTTAGTATAGGTTGCACGCATCGAATGTAGCTGGCAATTCATATTTTATCGTCTTTGTGATCCGAGTCCAACACCATCTTTTTTTCTTGTTGCTACATGACGTTATTATTTTTAACTATTAGGAATTACTTGTGTTGAGTTTATATTAATCTATCAGCAACCCGGCTCATCCCTCATTTTTTCCCCAACCCTATTGCAGACTTTACCCCCTCGGTATACTTTGCTCGATTTGTTATCGTTCCCTATTACCTCTTTTAAAGTATCATGATTTAAAGTGCTGATTTTATTTTAAACTGTCGCGACCCGTTTAGTTTAGCACTTTTTCGAATTCACAATGCAGACTTTATCGGACTCAGTATGATTATCTAGATTTGTTTGGGTCCTCGTAGTTCTCCTACCTCTTCTCATTACATTGCTTAGTCGTGGATGAACTCGTGTATTGTAATATTTCTTTTTCAATACCATCATTTTATTTGATTTTCTCATTTCATTTCGATTGTCCATTCTCCGTCAATTTTCTGTTATTTGTATGCATACACCTGCTTTCAGAGCCTATCCTTCCTGGTACTTCTACATTATTTAGTAAAAAGTATCTTCTGTATTTTTTTCAGTAATTATTATTCCCAAACGCAATTCTAACTATTGCCAATTCCCTACTACTATAATGATGCTTTGAAGTCAATAAAAACTACACTTTTCACGGTTAATTACAATGGTCAAAGCTCTCTCCTTCATTACTAGGTTGTTATATAGGATAGATACCCCTTGAGAAGTCACATGTATAATAGATGTATGTACAATATACAATACTGTAGGAATGGAATGGAAATTTCGGGTAAATGTCTTCACAGCTATGACTGCTAATTTTACAAAATAAATATATGTTACTTTAAACGGTAACACTGCGACGGTTAACGAATAATGAATACACTGATGAATTCACTTTCCTTATTTACCATAATTGATTTATTTCTGTATTTTTGCTTGTATTTACTTTACGCAGTTGCCCCTTTATTTCCTGACATACTTGTTACAATTACTTTTTCTGTATTTTCGTGTCTTTTATGTTTTGTGTTTTAATCCACCATTTCTTGTTTTATATCCTAATTACCTTTTCCCCCATGCATTACATATTACTGTTACTACCTGTTGTCACCTGACGACTCGTTGCCTTCAATTGATCATTATCATCATCATTTATCACACTTCCTTCAGCATTCGTGGCTCTGTAATGGTTTGAGGTCTGGCTTTCTTGTGTCATAGTACCGGGTTCGATCCTGACTCCAACCAAGTAAACAATGTAAATTTTTTCTGTCTTATTTACGGACATAAAATAATGCCATGAAATATGGCTTCTGAGAATAGTAAGGAGTACGAAAGTCAATACTTTTTTAAGTGCAGTATGTACGTGTTGTATCATCCACACATTTACACCGAATTTTCCTTATTATTGGCTGAATACCTCTGGTTCACCACCCACACACGTGTCGTTATTCAGGCGTGTTACATCCTTGCATATTGTCGTTTTCTAATTTCATCTTTCCACTTGTATTAAGCATCGAAATGGAGTTGAAAGCACGCTGTACTCCAATCTGTGATATTTGTATCGTATATTTTGCAACTAGGTTCCTTTTAAGTCTTGTTTTGTAGTCATTCGGTTTTCCATTCCTTTTCAATATTTATTTATTTCGATGCATGGCCCTGCTTTTAGAACTGAATTCACAACTTCAAAAGGAATAATTGTTATTGACAGGAATACATTTGGTTCATCACCCACATACGTGCCATTATTCAGCCATGTTGCGTCACTGCATATTGTCGTTTTGCACACTCATCCTTCCTGTTGTATTAATCATCAAAAATGACAACTGTGATCGTCTGTGACGTATTTCAGTCATGTGACTCGGTTGCTATGGCTTCTACCATCGGGGCCGACTTCCAGTTTGACGCTCATCTGTGATTGGCTGTTGCTTACCATAACTTTCCTTATTTGCTTGTACTTGTCGTCTCATCTGCATTTTTATGTTGACATTTCCTCGTTGTTGATTGCATTGCACCGGCTGGAATGATGTGTTCACTGCCTGCACGTATTTTTCAGTTGTAGGCCTACATATTTTTATTATTACGGTTGTTCGATCGTTTTGTATGTCATTACATGCCCGAGTTTGGTCGAACTGCGATATTTGTAGTGTGTATTTTTGTTTAGGTTTTCAGTAAGTGGTGTTTTGTTTGAATGTTACACTTTGTTAGCTATAGGGCTGGTAAAAAGGAGTGGTGTTCTGTAGGCTTTGTAAATCTATTTGATGTCGTGGAGTTTCTTAAATTACGCTATTTTCACAATTAATTTCTTTGTTATTGACCTCATGTTTCATTTGCACACAATTCAAAGTGGTGCATTTCTCTACCTGTACAGTTATGCTACGGTTCGATCCTGACTCCAACCAAGTGAAAGGTGAAAATTTTTTCAACCTTATTTACAGACATAAAATAATGCTATGAAAAGTGCCTTCTGAGAATAGTACGTAGTAAGAAAGCTAATCATTTTTTAAAGTGCAATATTTACGTGTTTATCATCCACGTGTATACATGCTGACTTTTCCTTGTTATTGACCGAATACCTTTGGTTCACCTCCCATACACGTATCGTTGTTCAGCCACGTTACGTCAGTGCATATTGTCGTTTTGTAACGTTCACCTTCCTCTTGCAATAATCACCGAAACGGAATTGCAAGCAAGCAAAAATCTGTAATATTTGTTTCGTGAATTTTGAAACTAGGTGCCTTTTAAGTATTCTTTTGTAGTCATTACGTTTTCCATAATGATTTATTTTTTGTTAGTACAACTACGTACGAGTCCTCCCATCTACGTGTTTATTCAGACTTTTCCCTCGTTATTGATTGAATACTTCATTTTCTGATGACGTGTTCACTGCGCAGACATTTTTCCTGTTGCACGATGACAGATTTTTATTATTGAAATTATCTATCGGGTTTGCGTGTTGTTACACACACAAGTTTTAGTCAGTCATACTTTTTATCTCGCGCTAAGCCTCAAAAATGGATTTGGATATACGCTATAGGGTGATCTGCGATATTTGTAGTCTGCATTTTCGGTTAGCCTTCCAGTAAGTGGTAGTGTCGATACATGCGCTTTTTCCTCGATATACAGTCAATAGTCTGCATTTTCGGTTAGCCTTACAGTGGTAGTGTTGATACATGCGCGATTTTCTCGATATGCAGTCAATAGTCTGTATTTTCGGTTAGCCTTCCAGTAAGTGGTAGTGTCAATACATGCGGATTTCCTCGATATGCATTCAATAGGCTGTATTTTCGGTTAGGTTTCCAGTAAGTGGTGTTTTGTTTGAATGTTACACGTGTTAGTTATAGGTCTTGTGAAACGGAGTGGTGTTTTGTAGGCTTCGTATACGTATTTGATGTCATACAGTTCTTAATTCATGCTAGGGCCTTGTTTGTTGCCATCTACATTTTGTTTTACCTAAAATAGTGGCTTCTCAACTTTTACAATAATTATTCACACGCACACACACACAAAATTTGAAATGTTAAGTTATTCTAATATTGCTGCATTGCTGTTTTGCTGTCAATAAAAACTACATTTTTCATGGTTAGGCATATTGAACACTGTGATTAGGTGAGGTGACTGTCTAGTGCTGCCATCTGCTGACACTGCTTCACTTTAATTTAACATTTTGTGTTCTGACATGTCTGGGCATGCCTCCATTAGTATTTCATTTTTTTTTCTTTTTCGTAGTACTCTTATATGTCGTGTGGTGTCTACTTTTCATTATCCAAGCCATCTAGTTCCGATCATGTGATTCTGTTACTATAGCTTCTACTGCCATAGCTGGCTTTCGGTTTATCTTTCTGTGTTATCCACGTACACCCAATTACGTGTCGTGACGTCATAGACCGGAAGTCGTCTGTGATTGGCTAACGCTGGGTCACGTGACCTGAATGTTGGCCTCTGATTGGTCGCACCGTTTGTGTTATACACGTACATTTCTCTCTATTTATTCCCCTTCCCAATAGAAAATTACAATTACTGGATTCAACATTTCATCATATAAAGGATCCACAGAAATATAGTCAATTCAATTCCCCAGAATTTTGTGTTAAGTTCAAATTTGTATTAAATTATATGTTTTAAATTGTTAAATCATGAAATTTAGTTACGCTTGTTTCCCTCTAGTATGCATTGCATACGGTGAACATGCATTATCACTCATCTTGGTTCCATTTCAAATTTAAACATTTTTTTAAAAATCGTGTTTCTGTCTTTCCACTGGCAACGGTGTCTTTAAAAAACGTTTAGTCCAAAGACAAATTCAAGATTTTTTGACGGGTGGGGGGGGGGTTGAGTAATAAACTCCTCACCACGGACACTGACAGTTTGTGTTATCAAAGATTCATATCAAACTATATTTTTTTGCATTTGTAATGAAAAGAAGTCACATTGTCTGCACTGCCATTTTTCCTTCCGTTAATTTAATGAAATTAAGTCTTAGGGATTTCGAATCTTGGCAACAAACAAAAATAAAAAAAAGATGGCGGAAGAGGATGCGACTGTCCCATTCTGAATACACACCCTGGTTATCCCCTTCTGGTTTTACTAGGAAGACACGATACAGAGAGACTTGTTAAAAGTTGAGGGGCGTTTTTTTTTAATTCACTGTAAAAAAGGAAAAAGAAACATTTTACTGTATTTGTTTTAATATTTAATATTTTAATGTGTTTTTAGTCCAAAAATCTTATGATATTTTTTTGTAATTTAAAAATCTTATGCCATACGCAGAAGGCCTAAAAGTAGAGTGCAACTCAACAAAGTAAAATAATTAAGAAAACAATGGAAAAAGGGTAAAGGAAACCTTTTCAAATTTATATTAACTGATCGAACATTAGAGCTCGCAGTAATGTAGAATTCACAGCTATGAAAGCTCACAAATAAAAAACGGTTAGCGTACACTCAAACGTAACGAACTATAATATGAACTCTAATTCCTGGGAACAAGGATTGTTTTTATTCCTTGCTAATATCAGAAAGTGAACACTACTTGTATTTGAGTTGGGCTGCATCTGTGAGAGTGGGTGTATTTAAATTGTGTGCGAGTGAGCTCTAATCCTTTTCTATTTGTGTGCTTTCACAGCTTGTGTACCAAAAGGATACAAGCTCTAATGTTTTATTCTAACTAGAGAAGCTGTTTTTGTATTCAGTTAATTTATTGCCTTTTTTGGGCTTGCTTTTTCTTGTTATTGGTACGGCCTGGTTTACCATGTGACTGTCCACTCATTTCGTTTGAAATATAGGTGCATTAGAATTACACATTTATGTCCATGCTCTGTGCAAGCTTTGGCACGTGTTGGTTACTTGATAGCAACACACTAACATTTGTGTGTCTAGATATAGAGTATGTCAGCATGTGGGCGAGTCATGATTGACTTCATTTGAAACCCGATGTTAAATCGAACACTAAACTCAATCTAATCTTTTACATAAGAAGAGATACGTGGTTCACTACCACAATTTGAAGTTCTACCTCCACCACTGTCACTGTCACTGCCACGTATGCAGGATTCTCACGTTCGACCAGAAGCCATGGATGAGGAATTATATCTAATTCAATACCAACGAACGACAGCGATCGGCCGCACCTTTCAAAAAGGATTATTTCAAACTCTTGAATAATTTGTTGTTCAGCAAGACGATAGAGAACAAGCAGAAATGGCTGAATGTTAAGCTCTGCACTGTCACTAGAATGGCATTGAAGTACACATCTCAACCGCATGCTGATTCATATAACATCCTCCACAAAAATGTAGTGCAAATTAATCGACGTTCACAAAGTGTAATGTGTGATCTTCCTATATAGAAAGGGATATCTTCCTATATATACTCGGGGTTTTGTGTATTGGAACTGTCGAAACTAGTGATGTTCAAATTTCATTACGAGTATATTCTACTGAAGTACGGGTGTGGTACCAAACTCCTCATCACGGGCACTGACAGTATGTGTTATCAATTCGAAACCGACGACGTGTGTGATGGGAGAAAGGGATCATTTCAACACTAGTACCTATCCTTCGAACCGCCGTTTATTTTCCAGCTCAAATAAACAAGTATTAGGCTTGAAGTTGTTGGGGTTACGTTTGAATGCATGTAATTAGAACTGCAGGGATGGTGGGTATCATGAAAGCTGCGGGCATGCAAACGTCTTTTGTGAAAAAGCGGTTGGTATTTGACGATTATAAGTCCGCATTGACATCGTCGTTTATTGAGAAAGGAACCTGAGTAAAATTTGCTATTATCAATCATGAATTGAGTACAACAAGAGTTATTAAGTCCCCCCTCTCACCCTACGATGATAAACGTTAAAATTTAGACGATGGTGAAAATTCACTAGTGATTGGCCATCATTGTGCTGGGCGCTTGGTTGGAATACAAAAACGATTTCGACTCCGAATTTGACGTGACTAGAGATGAAGAATAAGAAGAGAAAATTAGCCTAACTCTCGAAACGATAATACCCGAGAATGTAGAGGAGGTGAAGAAAAATTAGGTAAATGGTAAAGCCGCTTGCAGGCCCGATTTTATCCTGAATTGGCAACAGGGGTTCGAGGAAAGCGAAGTGACAAAGAGGCAGATTAGAATAGAAAGGTAGACCTCAATGCACCACGTATTGAAAAAACCGATATTAGGGAAAGCTGCGGCTGCTAAGAGAAAAGCTTGTGCTTTAGAAAGTAAAGAGTGCAGAAAGGAAAGTATATCAAAAAAAGGGGCAGAGCGAGACGATTGAAGAAAAGCAGGCTAGGCTCTAAAAAAAGGGAAAAACTATAAATTATAACTTAAATTTAAAGGTTGTATAATATTCAATACATTCAAGTAGTACCTGTCAAAAATATAAAACCAGTGAAAATATGCAACATTTAGCATTAAACTCCCTCGAGTGTAATGCTAAATGTTTCATATTTTTTTTACTGAAAACTCGAGTAAACCTAACGAAAATACAAAGTCAGTAAGAAATGCGTAACATATGGCACAACCTGAGTAGAAAGAGATTTGAAGAATAACAGGTGTCGTGCCTTTTAGTGGTTTTCACGGCCGATCATCCCCAGATTTGCGCTCAGAACGACGTTCGTCGGCCCCTGGGAGCTACTATCGGTCACTTTGATTCCATATGGCCTAGTTCTGTGTTGATCTTGTTTGTTAAAGCTGCTTAATAATTTATATATTTATATTTATCACTCCATACTGAATTTTAATATTGAACACGTCACTAGCTTTTAATTATAGTCATTGTAATTATCCCACCTTCACAATTTAATTATATGTTACACATCAGTTTTTCTGTTATTTACACCATGTAGTCACATGCTGCTAAGAACGTGCATTTGCTTTTCACTCACTTGGAGATCAGCCTTCAACCGGCTTGCACTTTGTTGTAGCATGAGTGCTCTGTGTGAGCCTCTAATATGCAGTTAACCAATTTTTCACGAGGGGTAGCATTGCTTGCTGCTTATGAGTTCGATTGTTGAGTTTAAGCCAAGTGATTTAATCACTAAAACTAAGTCATTCGTCTGCGGCTAGAGCTGTGTTGCATGTCGCTTTTCCTGCGGCCATGACCTTGTAGAGTAGGATCCCGTTTCGTCCTCGCCGTGAAAATGTCATCGCTGTCACGCAAGTTTACCGTGGCACTTTCGTACGATGTTAAGGGAAAATTAACGTTTGTCTCTTGATAATGAATGTCTGACAGTCTTGCGAACTACACCAGAGCTTCATGCAAAAGATGTCACACCGATTATGGCCATGAAAAGGTACCGTGTTGTACTTTTCATTCAGTAGGGTGTGGTCCGGCCGGCATAAGCGTGATGCCATTTTGGAGTTGTATTGGCCCCGACCTTTCGTCTTTTGGTAGTGCGATCCGTTAATGAACGATGAAATCCTGTAACTCGTTAAAGGGTGGTTGAGACGATTAACGTAGTTAGCAGCGGGAACAATTATATTGGGCACGCTACCACGAATGCATATTATGGCATGTTGCCAAGTGTATTGTTTTTGGTTGGCGCAATGCCGAAGTCAAGGTTATTGTTTTAACTGATGTTTTATAACGAATTCTTGTCATTATTCAACTATGGGTTTAACGAATACAGCTCTGGTCGCTAATGTACATTAACACTGAATGTAAATGACTTTACTGTTGACAATTAATTGGAGGCCCTCTCCGGGTGTATAATATTACAATAGCCTAACTGGTGAATAAATTGCTTGTTACATTTAATGTGTCGCCTGCTTCAACTCTGTTCCAAAACATGGCAAGACTACTTCTAACCTGTATCAATCAGAGATTTGTCCTTGTGGACCTCTCCCCCCCCCCCGCCGGGGGGGGAGGATGGACGGAAGAACCCTAGACGACGGCCATAACCTAGGTTTTCACTAATTGAATCGTACATAATTGGGGGCTTTGTCTTTCACACGCATGTTGGGTTGCTTGCCGTGTTTTAGGGTGTGAGCTGGCGTAATTTGAGCACGGTGTGTGGTCGATTTAAGTCAAATTGTTGATGCTCATTGCTGTTTTTTGGTGTTTATTGTTAGCGAACATTGTGTTGTGTAGGCGTAGTGCAGTAGTTTTTTCTCCTTCCTGCCATTGAATGTGGACTCTATATTTGTGCTAGGGAGTACCCAGTTTTTTTGTGGATTAATTTGCTGGATTCTATGCTAAGTGTGATGATATGCCTTCTAATTAATCATGTTGTCCCTGTCGGCACAAGGTATACTTTCTCCTAATATTTTGCTACTTTACTTTAATTCCCCTTAACTTGCTACTGCCTTACCTTCTTTGTTAACTTTAGTTTTGTAACTTGTTACGTATTTTTATTTTTTTCTTCCTCTGGTAGTATAAAATAAAATTTACTGGTATTGGTAGCCTATAGCCAATGGTTACTGGTTAGGAACAGTGCCTGGTTTCTGCGATTAGTGTACTATTGGAGTTGTTGTTTACATGTTTAAGAATTGGAGTGTTAATTTTTTCCCCGATTTGTTTTAGTGATAGTGTTTATTGATTTTTGTTAATATTTATTTATTTTTTGTTCTCGGCTACCTGTGACCATGTTGACTGGCAGCAACTCTCTTCCAGGACAGCGAACTTCGGCGGTTGATTCTTCTGCTGTGGATCAGGGAATGATTTATGACGCTGAAGATTTTCTTGGTAGGCCTAGATTTAGCAATGTGAATTTCACCAGGGGCACTCGGAGGACCCAGGTATCGTCGAGTTTTCCTAACTATGACAGGGAAAACTTTGATTCACTGTGTGGTGGATCTGTTCGTGGTTAAGTGTTGACCTCGACCTTGGCAAGGTTAAGTGGGTTGAGTGGTGCTTTTGACAACAATGGTTAAAAAAAAACGTTAAAGGGTTTAACGAGCGTTAACCACTCCTGGTCATCTGCCCAAAGCCCTAAGGCCCTATGTCTGCAACAGCCAGATTCCCAGGCGGTCACCCACCCCAAGTATCAATCCAGCCCAATGCTGCTTAACTTCGGGGATCTGACGAGAACCGGTGTTTCCAGCAACAATGGTTTAACTGGTAACTTTGACAATACTGCTTGTAATAATAACATTCCTACAGGTGTTTCTGGTCTGCCTCCTGGTAATAACATAAGAGTAGATGGGTCTCGGAGTGTTGTAAACAACGGTAACAATTTGAATACTGGTAACTCCTCCCACTTTCAATCATAACAATGTGCTTAGGCCTAATGTAGTCACTTCTCCTGCAAATGATGATGGTGATTCTGATAATGTGTTAATTATTCCAAGAGGTGAATATAATGAATTAATAGCATTTAACCCCTTGGCGACCACTACGAACGCATGCTTGTAGTACGGCACATCTTACGAATGAACCACTACGAGCATGCATTCGTAGTCAAGCTCTTCAGCTTGTGTGGAGTTTTATTACGTCAGAGGGAAGTCTGGTTCGGCAGAAACAAAGCCTAGTGGCTTGTGCTACATCTTCTAAATATATTGTCTTGTAATCACGTGTTCATGACGTAAACAAAATGTGGTCGAATCGTAGAGACAAATCGTTGTAAACGTCATCGATTGCTGACGTCGTAACAAGTGGGAGTTTAGGCCTATATCTAGCGGGAGTTTCGGACATCCTTTGCTTGTTATGCAGCGGCTCGTAATACAGTTACTTGTGTAGTTGTTTACTTTTGTATTTGAAATATTAGTGATGAGGACAGTTCTAAAGAGGACGTAAATGATATTTACTGGGATGGATTGGAAGTTAGCAATTCAGAGGATGAAAGTTTTAGCGAAAGTGACTACGATGCAGCGCAAAATTCGGCTGTTGTTGTTGACGGCTGAGAAATGCTCAGTGATCCGTTTGGTGATCGCCGTAGAGAAAGTATGCCCGACTTCACACCACCGTACGAAGGGTTTCATCCAGCTACGGGATTTCTTTATTGAGAACCCCAATAGAATGTTTGAAAGTGTTTATGACGGACAAAATCATTGGATATTTGTGCGACTGGACAAACAAACGAGCAGCTGCGTATTTTGCCACGAATCCAGCAAAAAAAAAGTAAAGTATGTAGTTTGAAGTGGCGCACGTAGTGGCCCAGATATGACAGTTTTTCTTGTACTTATGCTTCTGATGAAGCTTACTAAACTGCCAAAAATTGCTGAGTATTCGTCTAAAAGTTTGCTTGTGACTGGCCCACCTTGTTACGTAAAAGAAGTGATGAGCAGAAATCGATTTATATCTATTTTGAAGTTTTTGCGTTTCTCGGATCCCACACTTACAAGCAACAGTAATATTATACTGAATTTTTATCAGCCCGACGAAAATGTGTTCTATACATGTGAAGTGAATTTGTTCCAAAAACAGCAAGAATATTGTTGTGATTTTTACTTGCACAGTGATTTACAGTTGCACGGTGTTGTGTAGTGAAAAAAGTGCAGTAAAATGCAGTAAATTTTGTATGTGTAGGCCTAAATTAGTAGGAAGCCCTACACCATTTGTGGCACAATCCACTGATTCTTAGTGCATCATTCTGCAGTGATGTCCAGAAAATGTGCAGCGATGAGCAATGTGGATTTATGTGCAATGTGTAAAAAGCCTTGGATTAAAAGACTAAAATCAATTTCAACAGCTACATCAGAAAAAGGTAAGCGACAACATTTTTTTTTGCACTTATTTTGGGGGCTTTCCTGCGCTGCAAAAAACTTGGTTTCTGGGATACAACATCGTTTTCTGGGGCTGGTCGCCAAGGGGTTAAGGCTTTATGGCAAAACCAACAACCTAAAACTCAGCCTAATAAGTCCGACGACCTCCCTAGAGAATAGACCCGTAGAGTTTCTTTGCGCAAATTTTCTGGTGTAGATGAGGATTATACCGCAGCGGATTTTATTAGAGAGTGTAAGATAGTAATGCAGTCTTTGTCCATGCCCTCTGATGTTTTTCTGAGGACTTGGGTGCCAGTGCACTTAAGTGGTCAAGCTCTTCGTTGGTGGGAAGAAGAAGGTGTTAGTGTCAATTGGCTGCATTTTGAATGTACTATTAAGTCCAAGTTTAGGAACGCAAACCAGCAAGGGTGTTTGATTGACCAATTTTTTTTCACGCAGGCACCAGATGGCGGAGTCTGTGGATATTTTCTGTAATGAGATAGTCACTTGGAATGATCGTTTAGAAGAACTGATCTCACAGAGGGATTTGGTCAGATTAGCTTATTCTAAGTTAGCTTCCTCACTTCGAGCGATGTTAGCTACTCAAAAGTTCAGTAGTGTGTCTCAACTTAGAGACATTGCAACCAGAACACAATGGCACATGTGGAGTGCTATGAGAGATTGTAGTATGGTTGGCGTTAACGCTTTATCGAACTCACGTAATGTTAGTCCTAACTTAATCAATTTTGACTCTGTTAATGCTCAAACGTAGAGGGTTCCTCCACGGGCTTTGGTGGTGGTGCCTGCAAGTCAGAATAGTTCTGACACCTCGTTGCAAAATGGTGTTGATAGTTTAAATAGTGTTAACCCAGTTCCATCGCAAAGGCCAAGGATTGTATGTTGGCGTTGCCAGAGAGAGGGCCACATTTCTGCTTTTTGCACCTCTGTTCATCCTCCATAGCTGGATTCTGGGGACCCGAGTGGGGGAAACGGTCGCGTCCACTACAGTAGGCTCGGTTGTGGAACCGCAAGAGTACTGGACCCACGTGTTAGGCAGCAATCTTCAGCCGATTGTTGGTCTGAAACCATTGGTCCCCTTAACCACTGGAGACATTGTGTCTACAGCCATTTGGAATTCTGGTAGTGTCTACTCCTTGGTGTCGGAAGAGTTTATTCAAAACCTTAACAATGTTAACATTAATCATTTGTCATTGTATTTGTATACTGCTAATGGTGAGCAGATCCATACCTGTGGTTGGGTATCCTTAGTTCTTGATTTACCCGTGAAATCTTTTATTCATGGCTTTGTCGTTTGCAAGAATCTGCCTGTTAGGTTTATTCTTGGCTCTGTTCTACTTATGCATGCTAGGGTTATCATAGACTTTGAGCAGCGAAAGGGGCCGTTTCTGGCCCGCTCCGGAGGGATCTCGGCCTTGTTCCCTCAGACGCCTTTCCAACTCTGCGTCTGAGGTTACACGCTTTTTGGCAAGCCTTGTGGGACAGTCAAGTCGGTAATAAGTTGCGTGCTATTAAAGGTACTGTTGAGGAATGGCACTCGGCGTGTCGCCGCAGTCGCCGTGAGGAGGTGGTGTTGGCCCGTTTGCGCGTTGGTCACACTCGACTTACTCACTGTTTCCTTTTGCGGGGCTTGACACATACTGAATGTTCTTGGTGTCGACAGCCACTTACGGTCCGGCACTTCCTTGTTGATTGTCACCATCTTGTTGGTGTTCGTCGTCGTTTCCATCTTCCGCATGACATTGCGCGTCAATTAGATGATAAGTCTGTCCTCCTGTCCGGTGTTTTTCAATTTTTGCAGGAGGTACAGATGTATGACAAGATTTAGATTAGGGGTTTGAATATCTCTGTAATGTGTGGTGCAGTGGCAACCCGGACCACTGCACTGTGACTGAGGTTGGCGCTAATGACCAAGTTGTCGACGCGCCATTAAGCCTCACCCCCCCCCCCCCCCCCTCATAGACTTTGGTGAAAGTACTTTGTGGTACTCGGACTTGCCTCGTTTGAAGTACAAGTTTTTGGAAAGTCTGGTTGATACTCCTGTTGCTTGTCTGGCGGATAATAGGACAAGATGGCAACCTATTATTGACGAGCGTTCTTTGTCTGTCGATGAGAAGTTCCTTAGGACCAAGGTTTTCATGAAGCATCAGAATGTGTTCCGTGACGAACCTGGGAGCTGTACCACAGCAATGATGCATATTGAATCCAACCAAGCTGAAGATTTTACACAAGGAGATTGAGAATTGTTGGCTGACGGTAGAATCGTCGCTTCTAACAGTCCTTGCTCGAGCCCATGCTTCATCAAGTATAAACCAAATGGGGAGTCTCGTCTGTTGGTGGATTGTCGTGCTGTCAACGCCGCCTCTGTACCTGATGCTTACCCACTCACTTCCATAGACCTAATCCTCGCCCAACTCGGCATGCCGAAGTACATCACGACAATAGACTTACGTTCCGCTTACCACCAGATTCCCATGGATGCTGCTTCTAATCATCTTGCAGCCTTCAACATACCAGATTATGAGCCTCGCTATATGATGTATGGCCTTTGGAACGCTTTGAAGGTTTTCCAGCGAATGATAGATAAGATCATGCGTTCGACGAAGTTCTTGGGTCTTTTTGGTCCTGGTAAGCTGCGATTTCCAGGAACATTGGGAAGGCTCGAGTTCGCTAACTTAACTGTCAATGTGAAGAAGTTCTTCTTGTGCAGGAAGGAAGCGAGGATCCTGGGTTTCATTTTGTCCGCTGATGACATTTTGCCTGACCCGGCCAAGATTAAGGCTATCAGCAATCTCAAGTCTCCAACGAAGTTGAAAGAACTCAGGTCGTTTTTTGGGATGACGGGTTTTTTCAGGAGGTATGTCGAAGGTTACTCTTTGCATTCTTGTCCATTGCTTCAGCTTCTGAAGTCGACTCAGAAGTGGAAGTGGTCTCAGGATTGTGAGAATGCGTTCCTGGTTTTGAAGCAGAAGTTAGTGTCTGCACCAATCTTAGTGCAGCCCGACTTCTCCAAGCCTTTCTCCATCCCCTGTGACAGTAGCAGTGTTGGACTTGGGGCAGTCCTTCTTCAGGACGGCGAAGGTGGTCCTAGGGTAGTGTGCTACACTAGCTGTGTTCTCCTCGAAAATGAGAAGCGTGTTTCTGTCGTGGAACGAGAGGCACTTGCATGGTGATTGAACCATGACATTCTACTAAGTAATGTGTAGTATGTCTGCCATACATCTACGCTTAGCCTCTCGCTGAGGGTTGATACTCCAGGAAAAAATCCCTAGTGAAGCACCCACCGCCGTGTGTGAATGTTGTTCCATTAAAAAAAATTGTGTAAAAAAAAGTCTGCAGCAAGAATCGAACCCAGGCCAGTACAGTCCAAAGAAAAACGGCCAGCCCCCACTAAGTACACAAAATAACCGGGTTAACAGTTAGAATATCGATGTACTATTAGTATTAAAAAGTGCTTAAGCGTATAAAATACGGATATAAGCCTTAAAAAACTTAAAGCGTTAAAGGAACAGATATTAGAAAGACATGTATGCCATCAGCGTCGGACTAAAACGTGTAAAAGAATCTCCAACGACCCAAAAAACAAGCTGGAGCTTCTTTTACACGTATTAGTGCGACGCTGATGGCTTACATGACTTTTTCTAATATCTGTTCCTTTAAGGCTTTAAGTTTTTTATGGCTTACATCCGTATTTTATACGCTTAAGCGTTTTTTAATACTAATA
>JAHWFP010001642.1:386-28902 GCA_023313725.1 Lithobius niger | reverse complement strand
AAATAAATCGGTAAGTTAGCTTGATGTCACACCTTAGCATTAAAACACATACCCGTGACTACTCGGCCGTTACCGTCGATAATAGCTCTTTTGCTCTAAACAGCACAGTCCAATTCTTGGGTGATGGGTGGGAAGATTCACACTCGTGTTTCGCGCTCGTGAGGTGCCCCCACCCACTCAAATTGAACTGCTCCGTTCTCCTACTCGAATTACAAATGAGCAATTATCAACGGTAATGGCCGAGTAGTCAAGGATATCTGTTACATAATTCCAACATTTTGACTCTGGAACAGCATTCTATCCCGTATCACGGCCACTACTAAAAAGTTTAAAAAAATATCCCACTGACGGACAACATTGTCAGTGTTTTCACGCAATTGGTGGAAAACACAAAAAATGCCTCTAGAAAGCAGAGAAGACAAATGGAAACCTGTTCACTGTGAGAAATTCCAAACAAGCTAACAAAATATAAAATACCTTTCCCAACACGATAAAATGGCAACAACTGTTTGAAAATGCAAAATTCTAAACTCAAAAGGATCGGTTGTGTTCTTTGTCAGATCCATCAATCCTTCGGTATCTGTAGTATCCTAATTTATTTTATGGTGTTACCTGAAACTGTTCCTCATTGAGCCATGCGAGAGATTGTGGTGAATATTCACAGTGTTTTTGTTAGTCAGCAGTCTCGACCTGAGAGGGCAATTTCGCAGTGTTGTTAAGTAACTGATTGGTTGTAACGTTGTGCTTTAGTGGGGCATTTGGTTAGTTATGTAGTTATTTTTTCATAGTGACCTGTGTAAGGGCTGCGTATACTGCCTCAGTACCGAATTGATTGCATTAAACACAGTTCCCCAATAGAAGGACCATACTTGGCTGATTGTGTCTCATTCATTTCAACATTCAGAATAGATAAATGAAATGGTAGAACTTACTTGAAAAACTTGTTACTCTGTACGTCTTGAACATGGCAGGGGATGCTTTGATCATGATTGTTTCGTTTAATTTGTGGCATCGATAACAAGATGGAGAACCACTTTTTGATCATTTGTATTTCAATGTCATTAGACCTACAAGAGGTTCGGGATTCAAACTGATGCTGCCTCATGTTTTTACATTATTACAATGCTGTTTGCAATTATTTTGCTTTTCTCACTGTCGAACAGTTTCTAATTTACACTGAGGTCATGAACGCATGAACCTCAGAATTTAGATGATCCTTAGAGATTGTGTCAAATCCACTGAAAAATAGTGTCACCTTCTGTTTTTTTCCCCTACACATTCACCTTCAAACCATTTATGCTGCATGAAAATGGGTGTACAAAGGGCGCAGAGCACTCGGGTCCATGATGCAGGTGGTCCAAAATATGTTATATTCTTATTGAAAAAATCAATTTTAGGAATTTAATTTTTCACAAAAAAAGGAAAAAAGTTTACAACATTATTTAGGGAAGCCGACATGTTGGCCCTTGTGCCCTACTTTGGAATAAGCTAATTGCGTAAAGTTTCGTTGTATAAAGTTTCTTAACCACCCACTAAACCTTTGGGCATTCCCTGTGTTTTTTGCTGATTTTAGCAAAACGTATCGCCCAAACGATAACAATGGGTCAAATAATAGAAAGCTTCTGAAGAGTCCGACCATCCAATGGTGACATCAAAAATCATCAATGTACAATTTTTGCAAAATGCCTCACGCTCAGTTTTGCGAAATTTACTAAATTAACTGAATATTTCTTAAGTTGTATCTTGGTGAATGTGTCTTTTGGCTAAGGTATTATCAAATACATTATCAAAAATCTAAAAACTGATCAGTGCCTGGGTTAATAACATGGCTTATTCTAACCTGTGCTACATGGTAGAAAATGCGTAATGATTTACTTACGTGCATAACTTTAGCTTTTTGTTCTTCTGGTATGCTGGCTATGTCACTGAGATCAATAGCGCCGGCTATTACATACAGACTTTGGTTATACCTAAAAGCAAGCAATAAGTTAATAGTTTAGTTTGCTACAAATGCGGTTTAATAATGGATTTGTTTTGCTATTTTGAATCATGGTCGAATTGATTAATAAATATATTACAAGGAACGAAGGAAAGGAATTATGGAAAGGACATACCAACGTACAAGTTAGGCAAGCCCCATAACACTTCAATTTTTTTTGTCCTTTTTCGTTTAATTTTTACATTCTGATTGTTTTTATGCTTCCCCCGGGTTGTGCTCTTTACCTGATTTACCGAATGTTTTTTTTGTTGTTGTTGTTACAGCCTCATTAAAGCAAACTAAACAGTGCTCTGTTAGGCGACTCGTATTGGGCAACGGGAAGGGGGAAAGAAGTCCGAATGGAGTATGGCCTCCTTGTTTATGTATGTCCCTGCTATAATCGGAATTCTTTTGAGTCTGTGTTGCTTTCTCTATTCTGTGTTGGATGTAATAGACAGTCGGCACAACTTCTAACATCCATTTTTAGAGTAACAGCATGAAACTGAGAATAACATTGTTGGAACCAGCTGTACTGCCATACACTTGCAACGAAGTTATGGAACAATAAACCAACTCAACTCGGCTGCACCGGTCCTCCTGTCCGGTGTTTTTCAATTTTTGCAGGAGGTACAGATGTATGACAAGATTTAGATTAGGGGTTTGGATAACATCTCTGTAATGTGTGGTGCAGTGGCAACCCGGACCACTGCACTGTGACTGAGGTTGGCGCTAATGACCAAGTTGTCGACGCGCCATTAAGCCTCAATTCCCCCCCCCCCTCGGCTGCATCAAAGTGATATGACACACACAGCAGTCGGGCCTTGTTAGATTTTTATAGAGAAATTCGAAATCTAACTTCCGTCCCTCTTTATTGTAAACTTTGCGTTTTAAATTTAACGATAATAATACCAAGATTGTCACAAGCTGAACGGGGGCGTGTTGTTGGTCTACTCGAAGGAAGACACATTATTAAAAATATTAAAGGTATCACGGATTAGAAAAGAAAAACGAACTCGTTTGATTTTAAAGCAAGATTTAACAGAACAAAATCAATGGAGCACAGAACAAACATATGCTTTCCTGTATGATTTCTGATACTACAATTTTCCTGACGTGTTAAGTCTACGTCTAACCTTACTGCTGACCTCAACCATTGCAACGGCTAAAATTAAATTTTTTCTCTATTTTTTACTATTGAACTGAGTGGGTGAACTAACAGCATCACTGTCAAAAGTTTAAAAAAATATATAATCGCCATGTGTTAAGTGTTAAGTCCACGTGAAACCTAATTGCTGTCCTCAACCATTGAAACCATCACAACAAAACGTTTTAAATGTACTTTCCAGTTTTTACATTTGAACCCGTTAGGCTTATTTTAACAGCATCACTGAAAATCCGTAAAAAAAAACCATCAAATTGCCGGCTCCCTAGCCAGGGACAGCTGAGTTTTGTTTCTATCGCCTAAACGGAAATATCCATTACCTGTAGATTTTTGCATTCCCTTCTCCGAATGCTTTTCTTCCCTGGAGGTTTTAAAATTGTTAAGAACCGATCAGCTGCGTAACCCCACTGCACATGCATTGTACAGTCCCTTCTACAAAACCGTTCGGGCGTGAAGGCCTGCCATCTTTTGTTCCTCTCAATATGTCATGGTGGTGACTCAAGAGGGGAGATGGGGTGGGTACAGGTAATGTATAGTTCCGTTTCGGCAATAGAAACAAAATTCATCTGGCCCTGGCTGGGGGAAGGGGGTGACAATTTGATGTGCCTATATGCCATTCGGAAATTTCTATTACATTTACATTTACAATTGACCTCGTCAAAACTGGTGGAGGGCAAGACCTTGACAAGCACCCTATGGTTACGAGCTGGCTTCCCCCAAAAGTTACGGACTTCGCACCATGTTGAAGACAGATGAGACAGGATGAAAATAAGTTATGTTTCATTCCTGAGATTGGTGGTATCTCGGTTCTGCTGCTTGGTGCTTAATGGGTTTTATGACACATATGGCTGCATGGTGAGTTTGAGATGATGTGGTTCATTGGCTCATGTGGTGATTTTCGTGAGGTGATGAGAAAACATGATGTTCTTTCTTCGAGATGCGCAACGAGGATCCCAGTGATCAGGGAAGGTTTTTTTTAATTGTTTTAATTGTTTCTTTTTTTAATTGTTTTAATTGTTTTTTTAATTGTTGTTTTTTAATTGTTTAAATTGTTTAATTGTTGATGTGGAAAAGCCTTGCTGTAAAAGTGGGCCTCTGTTCGTGAGCAGTAACCTTGCACTGGAAGTGGGCCTTTGCTTGTGAGTGGTGAACTTGATGTTGTTGTCGGTGCTTTCAGGATGTTTGATCTGCGTGAGTGTTCATAATGACTGTCTTTGGTCGTGCGGAGGTTTCTTTAAAAGGGTTGAAAAACTATTTTCGAAGTATGTGATTTCCGTTCTTGGCAGTCCTCTGCGTGTCAAAGCGTGGAGTACACACTAGACAGAAGCAGCCGTCAGGATCGTTGCCAATTCCAGTTGTTGAATGCTGGAACCTTTGGGGAGGGGAGGGTTCACCAGAGACAATAGCTGATGATCATGTGCCGATGACCGTGTGGTCGACAGTCAAGGTGGATGGTTGGCTGGACACATCAGGAAAGGAAACGTCAGGCAGATGGCGATGAATCAATGAGGGTTGAAGGACTTAGACGAGGGAGTCATACTGAGGAGGCATCTGACGGTACAACAGCTTAGCTGCTTATGAAAGGTCCGGATCCAGGAGAGAAGGTGAGTCTTTGCATCGTGTTGCTAGGTGAGGGCTGTTGGCTTGACGATGGTGATGCATAGCAGTTGCTGAAGCGGAATACCTCTCGTTGTTGCCGTCAATGAAAAAAGGCCGAGCTAAGGAGATGTGGGGATCTGTCTTGGGAAGAACTCATGTATGATGCTGATTGTGATGCGAAGAAAGAGAAATGCAAATGGCTTTGTCTTGTCTATGAGGGCAAGTCCTGGGCCCTAAGGATGGGATGATTGGTGGAAGCCGAAGGTGGTGTAGGGGACAAACCCAGAGACCAGCGAAGACCCAGGCAATAAGACTGACGGGGCGACAACTGATGGTGAAGTTTCCTTTCGTTTTCTTGAGACTAAGTTGCATCAGTCATCAGGAACATGAGACTGGCTTGCTGAGGAAAGAACGGCAGTCTGGAAGGACAGGGATGAAGGACGACTGTCTCGAAGAGCTGTGCATGGCAGCCGACGAATAACAGGCTGCAAAGGACGACAATACGCGAAGTATGACAAGCAGTGAAGGACGAAGGTCCTGAAGTGCTACGACAGGCAGCGGTGCACAAAGGTTTGGAAAAACTGCAAACGACCGTCAGCAAAGGACCACTGGCAGCTCAGGCGAAGGTCGGAAGAGCTGCAACGTCTGTCAGCAAGGGACGACAGGTAGCAAAAGATGAAGGTCTGGAGGAGCTGCAACGATAGTCAGCGAAGGATGATAGGTAATGGCATTTCGTTAGTGTTTCGTGAAGGTATTGATCTTGTGTTGGACAACGTCTCTATTAATGCTTAAGTATTGTCTGCAGTTTTGTTGCCTTCTAAGATAAACCTCATTCTGACTTACATACCTAATAGCTATGACATACTGCAAGTTTCTCATTTTATTAATTCTTCAGTTAAACTGGATTGTTCTAACATCATAATTGGAGATTTCAACCTTTCTACTGCTGACTGGATCTCGGTCAAAGCTACTGATCATATACATCAGAGTTTCCTTGATGGAATTGCCAACCTTAGTTTTGTACAGCTTGTCACCCATCCAACACGTGGCATGAACATCCTCGATTTGCTATTAACGGATGATGAAAGGGCCGTCTTTGATGGTGACGTTGGTGTCCATCTCGGTCTTAGCGACCACTACATGGTGAATTTTAAGCGTTACACCACTTGTGAAAACGGCTGAGATTAAACGGTCTGTTGATTTTCCATTTTTGAGATCTCTTCTGGCTGAGGTTAATTGGACTTACACTTATTCTAATTCTGGCACCGTTGACACTGCATGGGATAGCTTTCTTGAAATAATTAAAGAGTAGGTGATGGTTTGTAGTGTGGATTAACCCAAATCAAAATCGCGGGGTAAGCACTTGCCCAAGACTATTAAAAAACTCAGCAGTAAGAAGCTGTCTCTGTGGCACAGGCATAAAACTGACCGTTCCGCTGTTAATTTACAGGTTTATAATGACTGTCGTAGAAATTATGCTGGAAACTTTAAAAGAATCACAACGCAGCAAGGAAAAGTCAATCTTAGCGGAAGGGAATTTGGGTTCACTGTTCCGATTTTTTCGTCATAAAACTAATATATATCCAGAACTATTCCACCTTTGAAAATTGGTAGTAATGATATTACAAATGCACAGGCCAAGGCAAATATGCTAAATACTATATTTGCCAGTAACTGTGCTGTGGACAACCATCTGATGCCTCCATTAGCTTTTGATCGTGAACTAGATTGCGAGTCCTGTACCTCGGTTGCCTTTACCCCAGAAGCTGTTTTGTCTGCTCATGCATCCCTTAAGCGTAGCCATGCTGTGGAACCCGAAGGGTTCTCCTCTTAGTTTTAAAAAGAAATCCGTTATGAAATCTGCTAGCCTTTAAGCTTATATTTTTACTCTTTCCTTAACTTCTGGTAAGCTTTCGAACGTTTGGTCTACTGCTAATGTTACCCCTATCTTTAAAAAGGGAAATCCAGCTGATCCTCAGAACTACAGACCTATTGCTCTTAACGTTGTTCTTTATAAAATTATTGAGAGAATGATCCGGAACCTTTGTTAATTTATGCTAATAAATACAAATTGATCGGAGATGATCAATTCGGTTTTATGCCTGGACTTTCTGCTAATCATCAGCTTTTACTTGCTTTGGATAAATGGACAGAAGCTCTAGACGTTGGTGCACCATCTGATGAAATTCTTTTAGACTTCAAAAAAGCTTTCGAGTCGGTGGTGCATAGTAAGCTACTCTTGAAACTTAAATTATATGGGCTCGATGGACAGCTTTTGGCATGGCCTGCAGCTTTTTGGGCTGGCCGCACTTGTTGGTAGTTCTATTTCTGCCCCAGTGAATATTGTCAGTGGGGTCCTGCAAGGATCAGTGCTTGGCCCTTTTTTATTTATTCTTTTTCTTAACGACCTTTCTTGTAATCTCACACTGTGGATCATCAAACTTCACTCTGCTGTCATTCACATACAGGACAACTTACCGATTCAAAGTGAAATTGACTTTATATAATGTTGGGCTAAGGATTGGCAACTGCCCGTCTCCATCACTAAATGTAAAGCTTCCATGTCGAAAACCAAAATTCGATGTGTACTTACTCAATGGATGTTATTTCTCTTCCTCAAGTTAATTTGGTAAAGGTTCTTGGTGTTTGGTTTGACTCGGGGTTAAAATCGACTGTCCATTGTGGACATGTGGTATCGAACGCTAATCGTCGTTTAGCCATCGCCCTTAGGATTTTAGCCTCTGACTTTTTGGATACTAAGCTATGGTCCTACAAGGTTTATGTTCGGCCATTATTAGAGGTTGCTAGCCCAATCTGGTCTCCATACCTTCTTAAGGATATCGACCACCTTGAATCCATCCAGCAACGCTTCACCAAATCACTGCCAGGTGTGCGGCACGCTGCATATCATTCGCGTCTTACCCAACTGGGCTTGGACTCTTTGGAGCTCCGTCAACTTAAGGCCAATTTATTTTGACATTCAAAATTCTTCGGGGTTTTCTCCCCATTGAGTTACCCTTCTTGAACTTATTCCAGCTACTTGGACCATGAGCACCCCTACAAACTCATCATTCCTACTACTAAACTTGACTGCCGTCGATACTTTTTTGCTGTAAGGGTGGTCCCCACTTGGAATTCTCTGTCTCAGCAGACAGTTAGGCTGCGTTCATGGAGAAAACCCAACGACTAAGCGGACGCCGAAAGCTTACGCGGTGAAGAAAAACAAGCAGTTCGCCCAGCCGCGTGTTGGCTGTTGTCTCCGCGGCCCGCGAGCTCCAAATCGCGTTTAAGTTTATTGCCGTTTTGAGCGGAAGCTTAAAGAGAACGGCGATGCTCACTCGACAGTATGCGAATCAGTACAATGTGGCGCAAGCCACACAATATAACAGCACGAGAAGCTTGGTGGTTGTTGTATTAGAACAAATACGTGCCAATTATTAAATTACGGGCAGGCTTTTGCATCACGGAAACAGCGAAGTGGCTGCTCGTAAGCGGCAACACGTGGTCCGCCATTTTCCTATCCCAGAGTGCAACTCAACAGACCTGGCTCCCGGGGCCCGCGTACGCTGTGCGCGGCTTTTTTCTAACTCAAACAGATCGGGGGACCGCGCGCGGGATGAACGATTCGCTCGTGCCTTCCCGCGTGAGCTTTTGACGTAAACAAACAAGCGGACGCGGAGAAGTAGCAAAATTCCTTTCAAACGTCGCGCCACGCGTTCTCTCTAGGCGTTGCGCGCGGTCCATAAACAAAGCCTTATGGCACCTTCCGTGAATATGTTTAAGCAGTAAAGCACTAACCACTTAACCCCATTTCTTCAAAAGCCAGAATTTTGTGTTTAACTTTTTACATTTGACTCTTTGTTGTGACAACCTCTACTGGGGTGTTTCGTAATTTTTTTACTGCAGCCGGGTGAATCATATAATTTAAATTACTTTATTTTTAATGTGACATTCTACGAACGTGAAGACTTTTAAAATCTTTACATTCTTTTACGTTTTTTATTTTTTGTTTTGTTATGTGACAATTGGCCATTCACCCTTCTTCTTCTCCACTCATCTGGCGATACCATCGGGGACCTTTTGTGTCCCTGGCAGGTCTAACCTTGGTGATAAGGCAGTTGAGATCCTATCCCACCGCTCCTAATTCTTTCCCACCTTGCCTTTGGCCATGATATTTTTGAATTTGTTGGAATTTTTTTTACCTACTGCTTAGCTTTTTTTATTTTTTTCATCTTACATCTTTCTGCCTTCCACTCCCTTTTTATTTATTTAAAAAAAAATTCTTTTTACACGCATTTTAAATGCTGCTCCACTTTAGGCTGGCAGTCAGTGATCCCCGCGATCCTAGCCAGACCTGCTGTTCCGGCAACAAATTGCTTATTAATGAATGACGAATGTCATGATGAGCTGCAACGATAGTCAGAGAAGGATGACAGGCTGCAAAGGCCAATGGTCAGGAAGAGCTCCAACGACGTCCAGCGAAGGGCGATAGGCAGCAAAGTATGATAGGTCAAGACGAGCTGCAAACCACACTCGGTGGCGAAGTGCTCAGCGAGGGACGAGAGTCCGCGAAGGACAAATGTATGGAAGAGTTGCCAATGGTGGTCAGTGAAGTGTGGCAGACAGAGAAGGACAAAAGACATGAATTGCTGCAATGATGGTCAGCAAAGGATGGTACGCAGTGAAGCACAAAGGCCAGGAAGAGCTATAATGAAGGTCAGCAAAGGACGCCTGGAGGCAAAGGGCAAAGGTCATGAAGAGCCGCAAATGTCAGTCAGTGAAGGATGACAGGTGGCGAAGGACGAAGACCTTCAAAAGTTTGAATTACAGTCAACGAGGGATGACGGGTAGTGAAGGACAAAGGTCTCGAAGAGATGTGATGATGGGCAGTGGAGGACGGCAGGCAGCGAATGATGAAGGTACAGAACAGCTACAATGATGGTCAGCGAATGGTGGTGGCCAGCGAAGAACAAAGCTCAAAAAGGGCTGTGAACGATTGTCAGCAAGGTACTGCAAGCCGTGAAGGACGAAGGTCTGTAAGATCTGCAACGGTTATTAGTGAATGATGGCAGGCATTTAATACCAGGCGAAAAATCTTGCTGTTGTTTTAAAGTACAGAGTAGAGACGTCTTCAGAGCCAGTGAGGCCATTCCGAAGTCCATTTTTACCTCAGAGTTTAGAACTCTGATTGGCGATTGGTGTATTGAATTGAGCATTGTGGGGATTGTTGTCAATGTCTGATGTTCAGGACGAGTGAATCGATGAGGGATCAGAACTGCGGCGATTGGAATTAATCAGAGCGTATGCGGTGTCCAAGTCGCTGTCAGTGTCTGATGCACAAGAGCGGGGCCAGCGAATGCCTGAAGGTGTTCCACCTTGATGTCGAGCATGGGGATGGGAAGGTGGAGTTGATTGCCAATGGTAGACAGGGTTGATGCTAGAGATTCTTCTTGACTGTTAGTGTTGGTGTTGGTGTTGGGGCAACAACGTCTTTTCCTCGAGAAGAGAATAGGAAAAGACGGCACTAGTTAGAAGACTCAGAGGAAGAAGCAGTAATACATCATACGTATAAGATATCCCGTGGGAACACGTTGGTGGTTCGTGAAGACGAATACGAATGGCACTGCCCATGAGTGCCTGAATTTGACTCGAAAAAAGAAGTTGATCGGCAGGAGCTGGTTTCGAAGGTCAGTGAGATCGGCAAGATTTTGATGCTTTCGACGTTCTGCCTCTTGATTTGGATTTCTTCACCTTGCGAAGGACGGGAAGAGACTTCAACGTCTGACCACAAGGGACACGGGAAGTTGAAGCGAAGAGTGGTCTCCGTGGCAGAACTGACGACATCATGCCAGGAAAAGATGGAGTGACAAAGCTGACAGGCTGACGACTGGTGAGGTTGGAATCTTTTGGAGGAAGCATCCTTCGGTGTGCCTTTTGATCTTCTCACAGGGTAGAATGTCATGATATCCAAAATAAAGATGGAAGGCTGAAGCAAAGAAGAGAAGCTGCGAAGAGCCAGAAGGAAAGCAGGAGCGTCCTTTGGTATGCCATTGGATCTTGCCATTGGGCGGAAAGTCTTGCTGTCCGAAGCAAAGATGGAATCGGAAGCGAAGAGGTTAAAGATGCGAAGATACAAAGGTGCGTCAGTAGCGAGGGAATATGAAGAAGTGACGACGCCGTGCTGGGAATAGACGAAAGGGGCGATGGCGACCGGCTGACCACAGTAACAGGGTCGACAGGTGGAGAGCTGGCCATTAAAGGTGGAATCTTCTTGGAAGAAGCATCCATCCATCAGCATGCTTTGAATCTTGCCATCAGTCAAAAAGTGGTGATGTCCGAAGCGAAGATGGAAGCGAAGATGCGAAGATATGTGAAGTGGGTAGAAGAACAGATGCATGGCCCTTGCAAGCTAGAGGAAAAAAGATGACAGGCCTTCACACCTGACTGCGTTTATAGGAGGAACTGTGGTTCGCATGCACAGTCGGGTTACATTGCTGGTCGACTCTAAACAACTTTAAAACTTCTAGGGAAGAAACGCATTCAGGGAAAGGAATGCACAATTTTACAGGTAATGATATTTCCGAACAACATCAAGAAACTAATGATTTGAGCGTTGCATAAATGAAAACCGTTTGTTTCGTTTTATCTCTACAAATAATTCAACAAAAAATTACTTAAAATACCGTACCGTAAAAAAATTTTCTCTTTTGTTGTATGAAATGACATTAAAGGTAAAATCAGCAGGGGGGAGGGTTGAACGCTTCATCATCGGTTGAAAGAGAATGGGATAGATGCAATTTTTAAAAAAAGTTGAACAAAAGTTTTTACATTGTGATTAAAGATTTTTCACTTTCCTTCAAGGGCCCTTAATTCAGCTAGAACTTGGAGAGTAAAAAAGGGCCAAAGCAATAAATAAAGAATAAATCACAAGGAAAAGGGCTAATGAAGCAAACAGAGAGACTACAAGATACACTCATCTGAGAAAGAAGGAAAAGACAATTGCTTCAACTAGGACTCAAAGCCAGGACTTCCCATTTATTAGCTGGACCCACTCACCACTGTGCTATAAAAGGGAATATAGGCCACTGGCTGCAGGTTCCAGGCGAGTTTAACAGCTGTCTAATCTTTCTCAGTGGTGACCTAATGGCCAAAAATATAACCAAGGAGGAAAAGCTTGCTTCTTGGTCTCCACACTATAAATATGCAAGCAATAAAGCATAAATAAACATGGTAAAGGTTTAACAAACCAAACAATCTGCTTCTTATACATGTTTGTGGCCTTTAGATCTCCACCGAGAAAGATTGAAAAGCTGATAGTCGGCTGGAGCCTGCAGCCAGTATCCAACCCTCGATCAAATCACCTAGCTAGTACACTCTAGGTACCTTTTCTTTGTAAGAGTTTTCAATTTCTTTCGTGGGCCCTTTAGTTTTAGGCTTCTTGTGTGAGTTAGAACCTGGAGAAATAATGGCGGTTAAACCTCACCTTGGTTCACCAGCAGGGAAGGGGTAGGGATCCTTTTTTTTTATTAAAGGAGTTGAAGAAATTAGATATTTTTCTATTACATTGTAAATAAGGATTTTTTCGCTTTCTTTCGTTAGCCTCTTACTTTAAGGTTGTCTGTGTAAAGGGAGATGTCGCGTAAAACACGTCGCGTTAACATGAGTTTGGAAAGGTATCAACCGGAAGGAGTCGGCTGGAGGGAGTACGAAATCACCATTTGCATAAGGGGAAAAACGCTAACTATTTTAAGGGGAACTACTTTGCTAGAGATGCTTGAATTTCGATCTCTTTGTTAAAGGGAACATAGGATGATTTTAAACTTGTAAAATCATCCTATTTTTCCTTTAACAAAGAGATTGAAATTCAAGCCTCTGTAGCAAAATTTACTATTAGAGGCCTTTTGTAGCTCTCGTAATACAAAACGAACAATTAAAATCTGTAGCATATAGAATTTTAAATAATAAAATGAAGGAATTTGAGATTGCTAATTTTAGTACCATTTCTTGCTTCGTAGGAAAAATAAAAATCGTGTGCATATTAAGTTGAATCAGTAAACACACTTTGCTAACTGCAGCAGCTAGTGACAAGAACTGGTACTGGAATTGGTAAATCTCAAATTCTTTTTTTTTATTGTATAAAATGCTGAATGCAACGGATTTTAATTGTTCTTTTGAATTTACGAGAGTTAAATAGAGCCTATGTAGTGTACATGGGTAGCACCACATAGCACACATTACTATGGTTAATCTAGAGATTAACTCCCATAGTAAAAGGAGCTACGGGAGTCTTCTATATACTGTACCTCAACGCTTCCCAAGATGCAGCTGTTTCCCAGGATGCGTTATCGATCCTGTGGTCGAAGCGCAATCTACTAACTTTAAGCCAGGCTGGTAGTCCTTTCGTTCTTCTGTTACGTGGGAAACACGGTACGCTACAGGCTATTATGGTACTAAGTTCAAAATCACTTTGTTTGCCTCTAAGTAGGTATACAGTTCGTAATCTGATGCGAATATTTATCTTTGCTCTCACGCTCTTAAAGGCGGGTTGCCACCAACTTAACATGTGCAGCATCTAGCCCTATTGAGTTCTCTCTCACAGCAAGCAAACGAATGGACAAAGTAATACCTTTAAACACAACAAACAAGCCACGTGCCTCTTTAATTGTCGGGTAAAAATTTAGGACGTCCTCGGTCACATGAGACCAATCTGAAAAGGTTAACGATATTTCTGTCACTAAATGACGACCGGGTATTTTCTTTATATTCTACCGTGGTGCCATCTAGTGGCATTAATATCGTTAATCTTTACAGTTTGCTTCTAGGTGCTCGCAAACGTGCCAAAGTTTTACTCAGTAATTTAGACGGCTCGTGACTTGTTGTTGTGTTAAAAGATATTTCTTTGTGCATTCTTAGCGCTAGATGGCACTGGATGCTCCCAACTTTCGTTTAGTGGCAACCAGCCTTCAAACTCCAATCACTTCACTCAATACTAATGTTAGGACTATTTTGCCGATTTCTTTTTCTATCCCATAACCACCTGAAAAATACTTTCAGACTCTTTTTTTAAATGGTACTTGGGTCAGTTCTCGGATTCGAACCGGCATTCTCTTGGTTTGGAGCCGACGACGCTGACCACTGGTCTGTGCTTGCGAGCTCTACTCTGGGTCCCCGGGGCCCCCTTACAAAGTTTGCGCTGGGACTTAGTTGAATCAGTAAACACACTTTGCTAACTGCAGCAGCTAGTGGCACGAACTGGTACTGGAATTGGTAAATCTCAAATTCTTTCTTTTTATTGTATAAAATGCTGAATGCATCGGATTTTGATTGTTCTTTTGAACTTACGAGAGTTAAATAAAGCCTATGTACTGTATATGGATAGCACCACATAGCACACATTACTATGGTTAATCTAGAGAATGCAGCATTACGGTAAGTCGGTCACTGATGAGAATTGGCACGAAAATGAACAATGGGCCAACTAGGCTTGGCTGGAAGATTACCGTGATGCGAACATTAGTGTTGCTCATTAGATGCCATAAGTGAATACCTTAGAGTCAGGGGATGAACTGTTAAAATATTCCTAGAACTTTATTTCGGAGTTATTCAAAAATTCTGAACATTGCAATCAATGTCGTGTTGAAAATTAGGTTGCCGCGGGTAGCAAAAACAAGCAAAGATTAAACGAGGCTAGCGTCAATTTTGAAAGGTAGGAAAGCGGTGATATATTCTATAGTGATGTGCATTTGACCTAACACATTACAGGGCTAATACTATTAGTTAATTCAAAACTAGGAAGGCAGGTACTGGTGTAGACGGTTCAAGACAGGCGTTTATTACAA
Organism: Lithobius niger; assembly: GCA_023313725.1. Lineage (NCBI taxonomy): Eukaryota > Metazoa > Arthropoda > Chilopoda > Lithobiomorpha > Lithobiidae > Lithobius > Lithobius niger. The sequence continues at coordinate 14,324 of JAHWFP010001642.1, read as the reverse complement.
GCAAGTTACAGCTTATATAACGTTACTAAATTAGCATACGGCATGCATTGGCTGACACTTTAAAGTAATAGCAAGGTGCGCTTACAAGAACGAATCAGATGGTACAAACAACCAGTAGCATGCACTGCAATGACAATTAAATGAAGTGTGCACCCAGAGGGTGCACACAACCAGAACTAGCTGGGGAACAAATCATTCCCCCCAAATGCAATGAGTATTTACAATTTGTACAATTATGTTATTTCTGTATTTAAACATGATTATCAACTTTATTGTTCCAGACTTCAAAAACATCTAACAGAGATCAAAGTCACTTTTCTGTTATGCCATCAACGTAGTTATATAAATTTCTATGCACCACACTCCATGTGCTCCAAGTTGTGGAAGCTTTCTCTTGGAGAAAATAGAAGAAACATACAACAAGCATTAGCAACGGACAATACATATTTTTCACAATTCACGATTCCGCTTTTAAAAAAGTCTCTAGTTACGAAACTACAATTAACTTTAACTGGCACATGTTTAGATACTCTAAAACGATTAATAAAGATATGCTATTTGTGTGAGGTTTTAGTTACGAAACTACAATTAACTTTAACTGGCACATGTTTAGATACTCTAAAACGATTAATAAAGATATGCTATTTGTGTGAGGTTTTCCCTCAACATGACTTGTATTTCTGCAGTCCTTCCCGTTTCCTCGGGTTTTCCCCGTAATTCTGTATGTATAATAATAATAGTTGGCTGGTGCCTGAACAGTGTTGTCACACTCCCTTCTATTGTTGTGCGGTCTTTAGTGACGCCATGTTTTTTGTACTCGTCTTCTTCTTGTGAAGCTGGTCGGGAAAGGTCAGTTTTCCGATAGCTTACCAGTCACGGTCTTGTTTTGACCTGTGACGTGGGGATTACAACCTTATCATCTAACAGGGGATAAATCATGTTGAAAATTACTGCAAATCTGCTAGAAGGAGATGACGCCCGTCACAGACAAGTACACTAACATGTAAACTGTTTAGGACTGTTTAACCCTTTCCGCAACGCCGCCATTACTGGCGATCGAACATCACCCATGTCCCTTTAAGGAAGAATGTTTTCCAAGTGCCAACACATCTATCTTGTAACTGCAACTGTGTTGACATTTAATGTTCCCAAATAAATGCATAATAATGAACGCCTATTTCGACGTTGGGTGTCATTTACAATAGTAGGCTTTAGTTCGATCCACGCCTTTTATCCAACCTCTGAAAGGACAGTGCGGGAGTTAAAGAAGGGCTCTAACCTAAAGTACTTTCCAACGTCGTCACCGATACATTTTAGAAAACATGTTTCTTGCCTCTCTCAAGTTATCATTAGGTTAGGTTGCGTTGTATTATCCCCAACGCACTGGGTCCATTGTCGGGTTCGGCAGTGCTAGTTCCTCTTCGAGTTGAGTAAGAGGGGATAATGCACTCGATCGTTCCAGGCAAAATCACAGGTGTCAGTTGATGCCCGCTTTAGTAATTTACTCCATGCATCACTTGTGTCACAGTTTGGTAGCAATTTACGTGCTTGTAAAGCCCTTTGGTAGCATTGCCGTGGATACACGCACACTTCAGTAGCATTTTGCATGCTTGTAAAGCCCTTTGTGACATTATCGTGGGTACTCTCTAACGTTCAGTTTGCTAACAGACAGACCCATTTACTACGCTCCAGTAAACAGTTGCGCCCGTGATTTGGTTGGGGTCACCCGTTTAAAAGCAATAAGTGCCATCAAGTTTAGAGTTTGCTACTATTGCACGATCATTGGCACGTTTGAATAAACATAATTTGAGAACATTCACAACGTATTAATGCTACCCTGCTTGCGTGATGTAACAACTTCCCACACGTGCGTCACCTTTAACCCCTCCCGAGTTGTGTATTTGTTTTCTTTAAAAAGCTACAATTTGCGTTAGTAGTGGTAAGCGTAGGTGTAGACAGTCCGTATAGTCTAGAGATTAATGTGGAAAAGTTTTCCCCAATACATCTTAGCTTACTGTGTGGGCAGACGATGTAGCCTATAATTCCGTTTTGTGGAATAATGTTACTCATTTGCCTTTTATATCTTAATTCCCCTGACTTTACCAATTCAGTTACGATTTGCTATATGATATGCCCGACCGTTAATTTGTTTAGGGCATAGCCTCCCCTATAATTATTGTAAAAGGCCCGACCACGTTTCTGTTTGTAACGAAACGTACCAAACCACAGTTGTGAAGTTGATTCTTCCAATTTGTCGTAATTTATTACGTATCCGGTTATACCAGTCCTTTATCTTCCCCTTCCTTGCAACCCATTTGTAGTATTCAACCTTGTTAAAGTGCCTAAACGTTTTGATAGAGCAAACCTAATAAGGCTCGTATGCAGTGTTAGGTTAGGCTTCTGCATGTGTTTTTTACACCTTGTATGCGGTTACGATTGTATCCCTGCTTAAGCGGCTGCATGTAATTTGGATCTCGTATGTAGGTGGGCCCTACACCATCCTTGCATCCACGTCAAGATCCATTGCACGAGCAGGAGATTGACACGTACAGTTGTGCAGCATTATGAGGGAGTGACAACCGTACTTTAGGCAAATTGTTTCCTAACATCGTAATTCTTGGTTTAAGTGATTTGGTGCTATAACGTTTGGTGATAAAAGTTGGTTTTGGGATGATATCACACCTTTACAAGTCTATTTTGTGAGTTTTAACCTGAATATCACATTTTTTGGTAAAGTTAAGTATTTTGGTTGCTTACTTGGTTCCCCCATGGTAGTTACCACCATACTCCCATGCTGTTTAGTAGTGTTTACCGGGTACTTCCCTGATGTAGATGTTTTCGTTAAATAGACACCCCTCTTAGTGAATGTAACGTGAATGCTAACCAATGACTGCCCCCAGCCATAGTGAAACAGGGGGCGGCCACGAATTTAGGGTCAATTATGATACTAGGTACCACATATGTAACCACGTAACCCCTAACATTGACCTCACTCAGTGTGATACCCTCTTAGTTCGCTTTGGGGGAGACGCCCCCGTCATCGGGTACCTAATACGTGATGTGAATATCGCCGGTGTCAAACTGTAGGACTAAATGACGTGGTTTATGCACCCACTTCCCCATATAATGTCTTATCTCTGCGAGCACTATCTTTGGAGGGTTACAATGTCAACTTAAGAGCATCAGGGATTTATGGGGATCCGTCCCTTCTCGTCCTCTTCCTCCCAATTCGGGGTGGTGCGTACCATACCCAAGCCTCCTCCGTACGGGCATCATCTGACTGTCATCGTATACTTTCCATTACTTGTTCCCTCGACCCTCGTGTGCCTCCGTTCTGTGGAAGAGAGTTTGGGGAGTGTCGCTTAACCCCACTGAACCGGGATGTCATGCCGAGGGGGTGCCAAGAGTTACCCGAAGTGGAGAATCGTTTGGCCTTAAACCTTAACTTGCCACTCATTCCCCTTGTGGACCCGATTGGCGTACAGATGTATGACAAGATTTAAGTTAGGGGTTTGAATAACATCTCTGTAATGTGTGGTGCAGTGGCAACCCGGACCACTGTACTGTGACTGAGGTTGGCGCTAATGACCAAGTTGTCGACGCGCCATTAAGCCTCAATCCCCCCCCCCCCCCCGATTGACGTTACCACTACGCTACCTCCCGAAAGTGAACCCAATTGTATATTTGTTGATGATCCTGAGGGTGAGAACCCAGCTGCCTCTCACAACGAGGGCCATCTGCCCCTTTTATCTGTTCCTTCCTGCTTGCCTCCTACTTGCAAAGATGAGGGAATGCACCTGGAAAGAGACCCACGGTTTATGGGTGAAATTGAACCAGATGGGCCTGTTCCCGAAGAGCCTACCATGGTCGGCGACTGAGTCGAGAATGCCTACGAGGTTTGGGAGTCCTGTTGCTCGATTTCAGTACCAATTACTACGCCCCTCCCAACGACCTACAAGCAAGCAATAGCCAGTCCTGATGCCGATAAATGGAAGGCCACTGTGGTCAATGAAGTTCAGATGCTCTCGGATCTTGACGTCTGGGACTATGTCCCGAGACCTTCCGATAGGAAAGTAGTCCGTCCTAAGTGGGTCTTCTCCCCACAAGTACAAAGCTCGCCTCGTGGTGTGTGGGTGTAACCAAATACCAGGAAAAGATTTTTTTAGAGCTTTAGTCCGGTTGTAAAGTGGCAATCCATGAAGCTCCTGCTTGCTCTAGCGCCTGCCCGGCACTACTGTATCAAGAGTTTTGATGTCAATTCAGCGTACTTGAACAGTCCGCTAGGTGTAGAAAATTTGCTGGCTCTGCCAATGGGTTTGCCGAAACGTGCTGGGGACGGAGTCTATAAGTTAAAGAAGACGTTGTATGGTCTTCCACAAAGTGGACGGTGCTGGTTTTTATTCATGAAGCAGAGCCTCCTTCATGCTGGTTTTGCGCCACTCGAAGCCGACCTCTCTGTTTTTCGTAAGGGAGAATGGACAGTTTATGGCCCTTTCTACCTATGTTGACAATTTTCTGGGAAGCGGGGATGAAAGCCTCTTGTCCAGCCTTCCTGACCGTTTGCATGACTCCTTCACCCTCCTGGAGACGTCCAATAGCCTCTACCCAGGCTACCACATTCGACATGGCGAGCAAGGGGCCTCAACACATTGAAGCACTTGTGGTCGACTATGCACTTGAAAATGATAAGAATACCGAGACACCAATGGTCCTCTCACAGAAGATTGACGACTGTATTTACCGTGACGTTAAGAATTATCAAGCCATCATCGGGTCACTCCTATACATAGCCCATGGTAGCCGTCCTGATATCGCATTCGCTGTTTCTGTGCTGCCCCGATACAACCATGCGCCCAAGTTGGTACATTGGGATGCGACCAAGTGAGTGATAAGGTACCGACATTCCACTAAAGATAGGGCATCTGTTTCGGTGGGGAGGTGCCGATCGACTTCAAGACTTTAACGATGCTTGCTGAAGAGCGATGTTTGATGGCAAGGGATTCTCTGGCTACTTAGTTAAGTTATTTGGATGCCTTGTCTGCTGGAAGACCCAAAAACAGAGCGCAGTCTGCCTAAGCAGCATGGAAAGTGAACTCAGAGCATTCACCGAGTGCCTGAAAGAGGTCATTTTGATGGTGGGAATATGTCACGAGCTGGATACAGACTATGATGGCAAACCAGTATCCATGCACACCGACAGCCAATCGCTCATCGCGACCGTTGGCCACATCGACCTCAGTGCCCGCTCAAAGCACTATGTCCTCAGCGACTTGATAATTTCAGGTCGGCATTCTGCCTAGAGGATCTCCCTGATTAGTGTCCTCCAGTAACGTTTCTTATGTGTCCCATAAGATGTATAGGTGTTTCTATACTTAAATCATTGTTTTGCACTGATAACACCTGACCTATGTTCCCCCTACTAACCCCTTGTTGAAGGGAAACTCAAACCATAACACTGAACAACTTACCTTACTTTACCTTTGTACTAACAAGCTACGGTTTCGTAACACTAACACTGAAAGTTTATAGCGTTTAGCGAATTCATTATTACTTAGTGTCTACCCTATTTCATGTGCCCCTGTGCTTATCCATGATAGTTAATAGCGATGTGATGACTCCCTTAACCTTGAATGGTCAGCCTTTGCTGAGGCTGCTGTGTTTCAGCGTGCGGTTGAGGACTTTTCTGATGTGGGTGAACTTTCCACTCATTTCACTGATGTGGTCCTTGCTGCTGCTCATGCTACTATCCCGCGTACGTCCACACAGCCGCGGCGGGTTCCTGTTCCGTGGTGGACGCCTGCTTGCGGGCAGGCCATTCAGGCCCGCCGGCGAGCGTTGCGTGCATTCACGGTCAGCCCGACTACTGGCAACTTTGTAGCGTTTAAGCGCTGTCGTGCCCGTGCCAGGTATGTCATCCGTGAGGCTAGACGTGCTTCGTGGGCAGCTTATGTTTCGTCGATCACGCGCTCCACGCCTTCTCAGCAGGTGTGGCGGAAGGTGCGCCAGATTTCGGGGAGGAGCGTGCCTTCCCCGGTTTCACAGCTGAAGGTGGCGAATACCGTGATCTCTTCTGTGCCAGATATCGCCAATTGTCTTGCGTCTGCATTTGCGCGGGTCTCGAGTGATGACCATTATGATCCTGGTTTCCTCGGGATTAAGCGTAGAGAAGAGGCTCGCTTTCTTGACTTTCGCTCCGATGGGCTAGAGTACAATTTACCATTTACCTGGCAGGAATTTGTTTCAGCTTTGTCCAAGTCGCATGACTCCGCCCCGGGGCCTGATGATGTTCACTATCAACTGTTGAAACATCTGACCCTTGCCTCCCAGCAGTTCTTGTTGGGGATGTTCAACCGTGTGTGGGCAGAGGGCTCTATTCCAGCAGCGTGGAAGACAGCAGTGGTCATCCCGATTGTAAAACCGGGCAAAGACCCTACTTCTCCTTCCAGTTATCGCCCAATCGCTCTGACTAGCTGTGTCTGTAAACTTATGGAACGGATGGTCAGTGAGCGGTTGGTGTGGGTGTTGGAATCACGGGGATTCTTATCTGTGTCCCAGTGTGGCTTTCGACGGTTTCGGTCAACTGTCGATCATCTAGTTGCCCTTGAATCAGATGTGAGGGAGGCTTTTCGCCTGCGTCATCATCTGGTTCAGGTTTTCTTTGACTTGGAGAAGGCGTATGATACGACGTGGCGTTATGGGATTCTCCGTAATCTCTATAACTATGGCTTGAGGGGACAGATGCCACTGTTGCTTTCTGCTTACCTCTCAGGCCGTTCTTTTCGCGTTCTTGTCGGGGCGACTCTTTCCCGCCCGTTTGTCTTGGAGAATGGTGTGCCTCAAGGGGGTGTTCTTAGTGTCGTCTTGTTTGCTATAGGGATCAACCCCATTGCTCAGCAAGCTGCTGTTCCCCAGTCATTGTTTGTCGATGACTTCGGCCTGCGCTTTCGGGCAGCTCGCATGCAGACCTGCGAGCGGCAGCTACAGCTGGCAATTAATAAAGTCCAGACCTGGGCGGTGAGTAATGGGTTCCGGTTTTCTCCGGACAAGACTGTGTGCATCCACTTTTGCCGCCAACGAACACTGCACCCGGATCCTTGCCTGTACTTGGGACAGGCACAAATTCCTGTTGTCCCACAGGCACGTTTCCTGGGTCTGGTGTTCGATTCCAGGTTGTCTTGGCTTCCACACTTACGCCAGCTTAAAGACAAGGCTTTGCGGGCGCTTAACATCTTGCGGGTCCTGTCGGGCACTTCATGGGGTGCCGATCGCGCTGCCATGTTGCGCCTCTACCGAGCCCTTGTCCGCAGCAAACTTGATTATGCGTGTATGGTCTATGATTCGGCTAGTGACTCCACTCTCCAGATGTTGGACACAGTGCATCACAGTGGCCTGCGTGTGGCGACTGGGGCTTTTCGAACTTCTCCAGTGGTCAGCCTCTATGCTGAGGCCTCGGAGCCACCTTTGGCCATTCGTCGGCGACAGCTTGCCATTCAGTATGCTGTGCGTTTGCGTGCTGTGCAACCCAGTCCTGCTTGGTCCATGGTTTTTGGGCCAGACTTGCGAGTCGGTAGACGCAGGGTGGGTAAGGGTGATTTCCGCGATAGGCTCCAGCAGTCCTGTCAGGAGATAGCCTTTGAAATGCCCTGCGTCTTGAGGCTTGGGAGAATGCCAGTTGCCCCTTGGCTTGTCCCAGGTGGCAGTTTCATTTTTCCTCTGGCGTCCCTCCCGAAGGGATCCACTCTACCAGCAAGGTACTTACAGGAGTTCCGGCGGCTGAGTTCTCAGTACGCCGGTTATCAGCGCCTGTTTACTGATGGGTCGAAGTCCGACGTTGGCGTGGCGTGTGCTTGTGTGTGTAAGGGTGTAACGGTTGCCCATCGCCTTCCATCAGGCTATTCTGTGTTCTCTGCAGAGCTTTTGGCTCTTGGTTTGGCGGTGGAATGGATCCTTGACCTTCAGGGCACGCATTTCATTGTCTTTAGTGATTCCATGAGTGCCCTGGAGTCCTTGGCGAATTACAATCCTCGGAACCCCTTGACACAACGTGTCCAAGCTTTGCTTTCCCGCTTGCCTGGCCAGCGGAAAACCGTGCTTTTCTGCTGGATCCCGGGCCATGTTGGGATAGCAGGGAATGAACAAGCTGATTCTGCTGCGAAAGGGGCCCTTTCTGGCCCTCTCGGTAGGGATCTCGGCCTTGTTCCCTCAGATGCCTTTCCAACTCTGCGTCTGAGGTTACACGCTTTTTGGCAAACCTTGTGGGACAGACAGGACGGTAATAAGTTACGGGCCATTAAAGGCACTGTCGAGGAGTGGCACTCGGCGTGTCGCCGCAGTCGCCGTGAGGAGGTTGTGTTGGCCCGTTTGCGAATTGGTCACACCCGACTTACTCACTGTTTCCTTTTGCGGGGGGTTGACCCTCCTGAATGCTCTTGGTGTCGACGGCCACTTACGGTCCGGCACTTACTTGTTGATTGTCGCCATCTTGATGGTGTTCGTCGTCGGTTCCATCTTCCGCATGACATTGCGCGTCAGTTGGGCGATAAGTCTGTCCTCCTGTCCGGTGTTTTTCAATTTTTGCAGGAGGTACAGATGTATGACAAGATTTAGATTAGGGGTTTGAATAACATCTCTGTAATGTGTGGTGCAGTGGCAACCCGGACCACTGCACTGTGACTGAGGTTGGTGCTAATGACCAAGTTGTCGACGCGCCATTAAGCCTTAATCCCCCCCCTTCCGTATGTTGATTTATTGGAGTTCGTTGATCGTAGACCCACTCTACTGCCTTCGACCTTTGTGTACTACCTTTTATGATGTAGTTATGGTGTAGTTTTGTTGTGACTCAATCGAGTGGTTAAGAGTGAAAAGGGAGGAAATGCACAAACGAGGGGAGCTGTGTGAGAATTTCCCTCAACACGACTTGTATTTCTGCCATCCTTCCTGTTTCGCCGGGCTTTCCCTGGCCTTTCCCCGTAGTTTTGTACTTATAATAGTTGGTTGGTGCATTGTTTAGACGCCTGAACATTGTCACTCTCCCTCCTATTGTTGTGTGCGTCTATAGTGACGCCATGTTTTTTGTACTCGTCTTCTTCTTGTGGGGAAGGTCGGATTTCCAATAGCTTACCAGTCACGGTCTTGTTTTGACCTGTGACGTGGGAATTACAACCGTATCATGTAACAGGGGATAAATCATGTTGAAATTCACTATAAAGCCGCTAGAAGAAGATGACGCCTGTCACAGATAAGTACAGTAACGGTGTAAATTGTTTAAGACTGTTTAACCCTTTCGGTAATGCCGCCATTACTGGCAATCGAACATCACCCATGTCCCTTTAAGGAAGAATGTTTTTCCAAATGCAACAACATCTATCTTGTAACAGCAACTGTGTTGACATTTAATGTTTCCAAATAAACCCATTAACGCCTATTCCGACGGTGTCATTTACAATAGTGCTGTAGGCTTTAGATCGATCCACGCCTTTTATCCAACCTCTGCAGGGACAGTGCGGCAGTTAAAGAAGGGCTCTCATCGAAAGAACTTTCCAACGTAGTCACCATTACGTTTTAGAAAACATGTTTCTTGCCTCTCGCGAGTTATCATTAGGTTAGGTTGCGTTGTAATGTCCCAACCGCACTAGGTCCGTTGTCGGGTTCGGCAGTGCTACTTCCTCCTCGAGTTAGGTAAGAGGGGATAATGCACTCAATCGTTCCGCGCAAAATTGCAGCTGTAAGTTGATGGCTGCTTTAGTAATTTACTCCGTGCATCACTTGTGTCACACTATTTACGCGCATACGATCAACTGATACATACATTTAATCGGGCGTTACTTGCCGACGCTTAAAATTGCGGCCAACGATAAATTTTAATTTAGTCAAAAGGGTTTATTTTTTAATCACAAATCTTTAATTCTAAATTAGTAAGGGTGAGCGAAGAAATAACACGGACCAAAACAGACACTTGACAACCTGTTACCTGTACCATACACCCTCGGTTAATTTTTTTGTTTCATTAGGAACAAAAGCATGCTAGATCTATTAACTAACTGTAGATCTGCTAACTGCCTGCGGAAATAAAAGAAAATACAAAATTAACAAATTTCACAAAATTCGATACCCAAAGGTCTAATTTAATTAGTTTTACTATATTTCTTTTAGCATGATTTTTTGCCAATGAAATTTCAGGGCTTATTTTACGTTTCGAGTGTGCATTCGAGACAATTTCGGAATTTCTCGCAATTGTGCGCTCGGAAAGTGTAGGTTGCAAATCAGTATTCTTAGTTTCAAGAACAACACTTGGGACCAATGGACTCGTTTGTTTTTGTCCACGAGATTTGCTACGTGAAACTGATTCGACATGCAATGGAATTTCACTTTCTCTTTGGGAGCAATAAGCATGTTGTAACGGACTTTGGAATTTTTTAGCTGATTTTCTCGTAGAATGCAATCAATCGTTCTTGATTGACTGCTTTGGTGCTGGTGATGCATTTTTACTTGTTATGACGGGTCTAGATGGCGTGGCAATCTATGCAAACTCGAACCCTAAGGCAATCTATGCAAACTCGAACTTAGATTGGATACAGGAAAGACCACTAATTTCCTGTGTGACTTTTTACTCATTTGAATAATAGGATCATTAGGAACTTTGTTAGAATTCAGTGCTTCATTTGAAAAATCGCCGTTGTTTGAAAGTTGCGTGTTTTTAACGGAACCGTCAGAATTTAATTGTTCATTCGGGAATCTTTTGCGAATTTGGATAACATTTCGCCTGTCAATGAGTACTATATAGTTATTAAATTAAAGGCATTTAAATATTACAGCTTCTGGCCAATTGCTTTTTGCATCTTTTAATCGCTAGTTGAAATAGGCGATAATTCTATGAACGTTTCGCGTTTTCTGTGCGCAGCGCTAGCATTGGATTTATCGTGTTTAAACTAATTTTTTGCTGAAGATTGGGCTTCAACAAATCCAAGCATGTTCTAGCTTCTCGTCTCAAGAACAATTTTGTTGGTGTTTCACCTATGACTGTGTGCGGATAGTTTTGGTTTGCTATGTGAAATTCATTTAGGCATTGCTTATTTGTTTTACCTTCCTTACGCACAGCCTTACAAATTTTCTTAAACTCGTGTATATAGACCTTGCCAAAACCATTCTGTTTTGGGTCGTACGGTACCCTAGTTAAATGGAGGATTCCCACACTTTTAGCAAATGTTTGAAATTCAGAGGACATCCAATGGGCACCATTGTCCGTAACGAGTTTCACCTTTTGCCCAAAATTGGCCATATATTGTTCAAAGACTTCAATTACTCTCTCAGACGTCTTTCTTTTCATAAATTACACCACTGGGAATTTATTGTGAGCATCAATTATAACTATAAACGTCAAACCATCAACCAACCCCAAATCAAAATGGACTCGGTCAAGAGCTTTTAGAGGTACCTCCCAGAATGCTAAGGGCCAGTTATTTTTTCTCCTTTTTGTCCATGGAGTGCAATGCATTGTTAAACTTTTAATTCTAAATCGGCAGCGATGCCTGGCACCACACTTTCCCGTAGCCAATAGGTTAATTTTCATGTTCCAAGATGGCCGGCATAAAGATCCTGAAGTATCCTTTCGTGCAGCCTGGTTGGCACGATGACTCTTAAACCCCAAAATAGGGTGTTCCATTCAACAGTTATCTCATTTTTCGAATGAAATATGGTTTAAGATCTTCATTTTCTACTTTGTCGGGCTAACCATGCCCCACATACTTCAGCACCCCGACCAGCACTGGATCCTTAGTAAGAGGCTTGACTAGTGTATCATTAAGTATTGGTAATGACTCCACAGACTCTAAGTACAAAACTTAAAAGGAATTTCATCCTCTAAATCTTCAACTTTAGCCTCTAAAGGTAACCTCAACAACATATCAGGAGTTGATTATACTATACAGGGTGGTCCAAAAGTCGGGCCTACCTGAATATATCCTAAATGGTGTCAAATATCCTGAAAACAAGTTTATAGTAATAATGAGTAAACACCGGGGATTCAGACGATGACCTTGAAGACCTCCATCAAGGTCATCGCGTTGCTAACTTCTAAAGGAAGCACCGTAGACCATCAGTGCAAATTTGAAAGTTGTAGGTAATCATTAAAAACTGCCAACCCAAGAAACAGAATGGAAATCCATGTAGAAACGCCAGAGTTATGTTCAAAATACCCTTTTTGCACATAAACTTCACTGCAAGAGATACTTGTCAAGCAGTGAAGCAAATGGAAAGGTTAGAAGGCAGTGACCAGCTAGCATCTCCGGTCTGTTGTACACAGTTATCCCAAAGCTGTTTATTTCATGTTTGTTTGTTGTTTTACGGGTATTAGCCAGTTTTTTGTATTTCATTGCGTGAAATTTAAACAATGTTTCTGTCACCATTTTATTGTTCAGAACCAACGGGTGTGGTATGTGGTCAGACATGTTATTAGTGGGTTCTAAACAAATAACATGGGCGTACATAACTGTAACGAACTTGTAAATAAATTAATTGTAAATAACTTTGTAAACAACTACAAAAGCTGCAAACTTGCAACTTGAAGGCTGTTTTCGTAACCTCTACTATTGAGTCAGAAATGGAGGATTAATTTTGACCAACAAAGAGGGGGGGGTTAAGGGCCCAACTTGGACCATCACGTTTGTGTGGAATAAAAATAAGATGGAAATCAATCAAGAAGGTGCTCGAAATGGTGTCCCATCTCATTGCGGCATGCTTGTGCCCGTGACGTTGTGGAAAGTAGTACCCGTTCGAATGTTGCTGCTGGGATGTCTCTACATGTTGCACGTATCCGTTCCTTTAGGTCTTCAGCTGTTGTTGTGGGGGTTTCATACACTTGGGCTTTAACGTGGCACCACAGGAAAAAGTCCAGCGAAGTTAAATCTGGTGATCGAGCAGGCCAAGCCGTTGGGCCACCTCGATCGATCCACTGTCCTGGGTACAAAGCGTCCAACCGCTGTCGCACAGTTCTACGGAAATGGGGTGGGGCTCCATCAAGTTGGTACCAAATTGCCTGCAGCGTCGCTAGTGGCAGGTTGTCCATAACGTCAGTTACAACGTCATCTACAATGAATTCAAGGTAGCGTTCCCTATTTAGAGTTCCATCGTAGAATACTGGGCCAATGATGTGGCCATTTAGGATCCCACACCAGACATTAAACCGCCATTGTTCCTGATGTCGAGCTTCTCGCAACCAGTGAGGATTCTCGTCTGCCCAGTAGTGCACATTGTGCGTATTCACGATGCCATCCCGTGTGAATTGCGCCTCGTCCGTCCAAAATACATGATTGAAAAATAAAGGCTCAGCAGTGGTTCTTCCCAAGAACCAATCGCAGTACTGCAGACGGGGGTCATAATCTGTTGCTCGCAGCGCCTGATGAAGATGAACATGGTATGGATGGAAACTGTTCCTCTTCTGGACACGTAGGACAGACTGATGACTGATGTCAAGTGCCCTTCCAACTGCACGACTACTGGTATGCGGGTTTTCGGCTACTGCTGCGAGAACCATCACACTATTGTTGTCGTCTGTTGCTATTCCAGGCCGACCTGTTCGAGGACGGGCTACAATGCTGCGCATTTCCAGGAAACGAGCAAGTGTCATGTTGAACGTTCGTATTTATTGTTGGATGCCTTTGTTGAGGATGCCGTTCTGCATAAATTCGAAGAGCTTCACGAACATTTTCGTGGGCCAAACCATAGCACACGATCATGTCCACGAGTTCTGCATTGGCGTAGGCTGCCATCTGAAATTACAGTGTTCTGTGTATCTGGCTAAAATTTGCTAAAGTGTAGTTAATTATTTACTCATCAGCCTAACTGAGAGTAGTTGAAATACGGCTGAACTGTGCTGAAGTGCAGGTAATTAATGTCTCATCAGCCTAACTGAGAGTAGTTGAATTATGGCTGAAGTGTGCT
>JAHWFP010001623.1:1436-11756 GCA_023313725.1 Lithobius niger | reverse complement strand
ATTAAGTTAATTATCACAAGTGAATCAAGTGAATCCTACCATGGAAGAATTCTGCTTCAATAATAACGCTACAGGATCTTGGTGATTTATGATTATTTATAATAACACCGAGTTATTAGCAAATAAGAAAATAAAAGCTGTTTTTTAGGAAGGGGACCTTAAATAATGTTGGACAGGAACAAGAAATGTTGATGGCAGAGTCCAACAAAACGAGCCTCAACAAAGTCGAGAAGAAGTTAAGAATTACAATTTAAACTAAAAATTTAGAATGGTTTCCCAAAGGTTCATTTTTAAAGTTAAACTAGCTACCTAAACCACTACCTTGTCCGGTATGCAACCATCTCCATCCCAACTTTCGTAGTGACCCTCGGTTGAAGTCAGTTGAGCTATGGAGGGGATTAAAGGCTTTGGGTTGGTTTTATAGAGGGTGAGAGGATTCTCAGCCCCCCCCCCCAAGCTGACGCACGGGGGAGCTACTTCTATTAACTGGCTGACGTCAAAGTGCCAGATGGGCGGCTTGAGGTTGAGCCTGTTGCTAGACAACATGACAGACAGGTCAAGTCGGATATAGACAGAAAGCGCGGACGCGCATGATAGCGATTTCTGCCAACCTTTTAAAGGATGCAATACAGAGTGAGCATAGGGGCATCCATGTTAATGCTGTAGCAATTTTAAAAACAGAAGTGGCTGAAGAATCAAAATTGTAAAGCTCGTTTTTCAGAATAAAAGCAAATTAATAGAAGGATGGTTTTGTAGTTAAGTCTTAGTCATTGGTTAGGTCACTACCGTTGGTTTTTATTGGGAGATCGCTGAAATAAAACAAGATACACTGCTGTCCAGTAAAATTCGTAAACATAAAATTAAGTTTGCCAGGGTCAGTAGGGTTTATGAGAATAATTTTACGTTACTATTTAGTGCTACGAAGCATCAAAATAAAAGGTTAAATAATACAGCTTTTTAGTGTAATGCTAAAACGCATTAAGTTTAAGGTTATTATTCGCAGCCGCAAATAAATAAGGTAGTTAAGATTTTCATAGTGAACTCCCTTACTGAAATGTTGTGTACGTTTTCTGTACGTATACTAGTTGTTTTGCTTGTAAACTACTCGTTTCTTGGTAACATTTGACCGTTTTATTTCAAGATTTCTTGCATGTACTATAAATGTGGCTCAAGAAGTACAACTGATTGCAAAATGTGCTCAGTAAGCAACAAAACTGTTCATATTTTACGTCCAGTTGGTTGCAAAATGTTAACATAGTGAAATGTGTTTACTGATCACAAAAAGCGACTACAACAATTTAATTTGTGGTACGTAAATTACGCACAGTTGACTGTAAACTGTTTACAACTCAAAGTGTGATCAACTGTTCATAAAATGAGTCTTAAAGGACTGATAATAGGTACAAATGACCGCACAATGTGAGCTACTCAAAATACAACCAATTGATCACAAAAAGTGACCAGTGATTCCTCCAATCGGAGTCTGTAAAATATGAACAGAAGACTGCAGAATGTTGACAACTCAAAATGCAATCAACTGATCACAAAATTGTGTCTTTGAAGAGCTATAGATAATTGCGAAATGTGCACTACTCAAAATATGATCAACTCATCGTAAAAAGTGACTTCTTGGTTGTTCTACCCGAGTCTGTAAATTACGCACTATGATCGCAAAATGTTGACAACTCAAAATATGATCAACTGTTCACAAAATACGTCTTTTAAAGGGCCCAAATAATTCTGAAGGGTGGCTGCAAAATGTGAGCTACTCAAAATACGACCAACTGATCGTAAAAAGTAATATAGATGGGTGGTGCTATTTGGTGTTCGTAAATTACGCACAGAAGAATGCTAAATGTTGACAACTCAAAATGTAATCAACTGTTCACAAAATACGATCATGTGGCTTGCACTGTTGCATGCGTATATCTTCACTTTTTTAATTTAAAAAACGTAGTTTGCATTTGGAAAAATTTCACCTCTTGCAATTTTTATGCTGTGCATGTATTTGTGGCTGAAAATAGGTTTAAGCCGAACTTCCCTTGGGTTTTCGAATTTGACCACCTTAGAACCACAATCTTACGAATTCGTTGACTTGATTATTGTACGTATAGACAAGGGTATATAATATGGATTTTTTACACTGTGTTAAGCAACTTTCTAACACATCTTCCTTAAAAAAAATTTGTATAGATTTGGCTATACGGTCCAAAACATGAGAAAATGGCTGCCATTTTCCAAGATGGCGGTGGGAGCTCAAGTGGGAAAGGTGGGGAATCTTGGGGAAGTTTATAATGGTATTCGGAACTTATCTACTAAGTTTCATCTCCTTCTGAATTAGTTCCGGACAACGTCGAAATTTTATCTAATTCACTGGACTGTATCTACAGTTTGGTGCTTACGCCTAAGGCTATATCTCCATACAATTAAATTATTTCATTGAAACTAAGATGTAAGATTTTTTATTATTATTAGTGTTGAAATTTGCTTGCCTGAACCAACACTTTTTATTGCCGTATACCAGAAAATGTGAAATCTACCAATATCCTGTAAGTTGCATAATATATGCAGTGACTGACATATCAAAATGCATAGATTCGGCTATACAGTCAAAAAACGCAAAACGGCTGCCATTTTAGATTACATTGTGTAGCCTAATCTTATTAATTTTTAAAAAAAACAAGATGTGTTAGATAGTTGCTTAATACAGTGTATTATGCAATGTTGTAACACTTCTCCCTTTCAAAAAATTGCATAGATTTGACTATACACTCAGAAAATGCAAAAACGGCCACCATTTTTTATTTTAGTTTGCATTGTATAGCCAAATCTATTTATTTTTTAAAAGGAAGATGTGTTAGAAAGTTGCTTAATACAGTGTATTACGCAACTTTGTAACCCATCTTCCTTTCAACAAATGCATAGATTCGTCTATACGGTCAAAAAACACAAAAACGGCCGCCATTTTCCAAGATGGCGACGGGAGCTCAAATAGGAAGGGTGGGAAATTTTAAGGGAAAGTTTACAGCGGTATTCGGAACATATCTACCAAGTTTCATCTCCTTCTGAATTAGTTCCAGGCAAAATGCTAATTCTACTGGACTGATTACATGTAAATAAACTGCAGATTATTTGCAGTTTTACACTTAGGATTACTTAATTTTACTTTAAAGTATGTGTTTATTAAACTTTACGGTTAATTTTAAACAATCAATTGCAGTTAATTACGTGAAATACAATGGACACTTACCCGTAACCATAAGGGCAAAACGTAATTTATGAAGCAAAATAAAGTCTCCATAAAACCATTTCAATTAGGAAAGAGATTCTGCAGCTATAGCTCTTCAAAATCCATTGACATAATTATTAGGGATGGTTGTATACATGTATACACATCATAAAGTGCTCGTTAAATACGACCTACTGGAAACAGTAAGAGTACAACCCGATACCAGTATCGTATCCGATAGCCTTAACGCCTAGTTCCTCGCAATACACGATGTTCAGGTCGTAAAAAGCTATCAATCGTGTCCAGTGGTAGTAAAAGAAGACCACTACATCACATATTACGATGAATAGGACGTTTTTATGATTCGATGTGATGTACTAGTCGTAAAATATCTAGGTAATAAAAAACGACCACTACACCCCATATTATGATGAGTAGGTCATTTTTAACAATTAATATGTGATGTACTGGTCTTAAAATACGATCAATCGTATCTAGGTAGTTAAAGACGACCACTACATCACGTTACGATAAGGAGGTAGTTTTTAATGACTAGTTCCTCGTAATACGCGATGTACTGGTCGTAAAATACGATTAATCAGTTCTATACTATGTATTACGATGAGATGGTCATATTAAACGCCCAAATTATCGTATTAAACGCCCAAATTATAATACAACAAGGACTTATTGCAAACATTTTGCTACCCACAGCTAAGCTAAAAAATGTTTGCAACTGTTCACGAAATGTTGCCATTTGGACACAAGCTTAAATAGTCGTAAATTCTGATTAATTGTAAGCTTTTTACAATCTATAAGAAAACGCTCAATTGGCAATAAACTGTTCGTCTTTTGCAACAAATACTACCACTAAACATACAATACGACCATGTCAAAACGCACTAAAAAAGTACTCATTTTCTGATCGTATTTTACGACCTAAAATTTCAGTAAGGGCTGTGATCTTCACCGCAGCTTAAAATAAAAATATTAAATATTCATGCACGTGTATATTAAACACAGACAAGCAATCGGATGCCTGGTTTGTTTCCCCTAGAACAGACACTAAAGTGGACGGCTTTATGCCTAAAAGAAATCGAACGTAGTTACATAAATACAGAAAAGTAGAAAATAGTGACTTGAGCGCTGCGTGCGGTTGCGGAGATTTTGAGAAGTTTTTCTTCAGGGTGTAGAAAAAGAATGGCGACGAAATTTCAATATCTGCTTGCGCAGGATTGAAGGTAATGTTCAAGGCTATTAAGTCAAAGAAACAGAAGTCAATAATATCCATTTACCGTGGAGTTACAGCTTGTTGAGTGAAGGTACTTTTTGGAGAGGCCTATGTGTAGGCCAGCGCTGTTTAGCGCTAAGCTCGTAGCGAGTTTGGCGGACTTCCTTTAAAGAATGCCGATTCGAATCCCGTGACCAACCCAACTATCATATGGATAGTTTAAAAAAATGGGCATCTGAAGAACAAGTAGAAGATAAGGTTTCATTGAAACAACTGGAATGGTACTACTACACCATAACTGTTTAACTGTTGCTGTATGAAGTGGATATCTAACAAGCATGCTTACCAAGGTGCCATGGAACCCATCTGCCATAAAAATAAATCCTTTACTGAGAGACGTAAGCACCTAAAACATACAATAGGCAAGGCCCGTCTCAAATACAACACTGGTCTTACCATTACGTGGATTTGCACGCAATGATGAGGAAAGTGTTCCTTCCTACACAACAGAATGTGTAAGGCTCGGGTTTCAACTTGTAGTTTTGAGGCGCCAATTGCAAACAGGAATTGCCACATAATCTAGCTTTTTCTCACAAACTCCTTCAGGCATCAGTGATATTGTTATGCAGATGCTGTATGATCCTTTAACTTTTCCGGAATTAAGTCTTTCGAGTTGACCCCTAAGTCACAATGCCTGGTCAGTGTATTGCATTGAGAAAGGTGTGGGCCAGCGGTTCGGCAATTCATAACATGGACAAGAATGAGTAGCAGCTAGCTCTAATAAAGATTACATGTAGTTGGTTACGGTAAGTATACAGCTAAATCAATCTTTGGTTTTTGCCTTTTTCATATTGGTTTTAAATTATTATATTGGCAATTGTAGTCGAACAAATGTGCTGGGATGTAGGGTTCTAAAAGTATGGTATCCTAGCTTGCAAGATGATTTTGCTTCCTGTAAGTCAACAACATTAGTGAGTTTTGCCTGAAAAAATATTTCGGCCTACAGAGAAACCTACAAAATCAGACAACCTGGAATAATCAACAACTGAGTGACTTCCATATAGCTCCCCTTTATCACGTCATTTACTTCTTCCAAGACAAAAAGCACTCAAGGGTAAATCTGGATAGGCCTGCAAGTTTCCTAGGACCTGTATGGAGAATGCCCGACAGGTACGAGGTTCATTTATGACTCACACTACCTGTAAATTCTTGCATTCAGTTCCTGCAATGCTGCCTCTCCTTTGAGGCGTTTTCACTGTTTGGATATGGCCAGCTGCGTAACCCCATTGTGCATGCGTTGTAACGGCGTATCCAACAACGATAGGTGCTTGTTGGCATGCACCGAACTCTGGTGTACTCCTCTTGAGGTGTTATAATACTTTGACTGTTAATATAGTGACTATGATATATTGATTGATTGTCAAAGTGAAGATCTCTCTTTTCTCTTGACATTCCTGGGGAAGTGTTGAAACGCCATCGGGGACGAAAGGGCAGTTGGCCGGAATGTCGACAAGGATGACATTTTTGGTCGGTGATGTCTTGAAATTTGATGGGACGGGAGTTCCGATGTTAAAATGGTGAAGAAACGGATGATGGCAGTCCATGGAGTTTGTCACTACCCTCCCCAAGCCTTCTGGGTTTTTTTTTGTTTGTTTGTTGAAGAGACGAGTATCGCGAACTCGTTTCCAAAAAATGTGTGTTGGGGGGGGGGGGCAACCCAGTTAAATCCAAGATGCACCGTCGAGCTCCAATGACTCGAGTGAAGAGGTGTTGGCAACAGGAGGGCTGCTTCGTTCCAAAAAACTCCTGGCAAGCAGGTTGTGGGTGAGTTGATTGGACTTTGATTTTCATGTGGTGGTTCAACCCTGGGAAACGACAGGGAGGGAGCCACGGTGTCTTGAGGCTTGGAAGGGTAGGCCGATGTTAATGATCGAGTGGTGACACGAAAAAACCCTCAGTTGTAACAAATCCTTGTGTTTCTCCGGAGTTGAGAGGATACCTCAACTCAAAAGATCAAAAACCTGAGAGAAGCTTCGTTCATTCTCAGTGAACATTTTTTTTTTCTTAGAGCAGGCTAGCGCTCAAAAGAGCTCGCACTTGAACACACATAACTCTGAATAATGGACCAAAACGACTCCTGTTTTCACCTCTTAACAACACAGCTCACAGATCTGAAAAGCTAGAGGTAGCTACACCGGTCGGGAGTGGAGATGTCACGATCCGATGATTGCCATGCTGGGCATAGGTAATGGTTCGTATTATAAACTAGTTTAACTTTAGAAAATTATCTTTTGGATATTATTCAAAATGTATAGTTTAAACTATAAAATAACCTAAGAGCTTTTGAATCGCGATTATGGAGGGGTAGAGCCATCGGCATTTCTGGACTACAACCTCCATAACTTAAGGGTTCACGGTCCCTTCCTAAAAACCAGCTTTATTCCCGAGTTTCATTAATTAACTTAAAGTAGCATAAAAGATAACAAGATCAATTAGTTTTGTTGAAGCAGCGTCCTTCAATGGTAGATACCAATATCTAATGTGAATTCTTATTGAAAGAATGTTTGATCATTTGTGGACTCATTTGAAACATAGATTTAAGGACAATTTTATCATCGAGCAATTGGGTTCTTATAATCTAGCGAGTTTTGCGAACTCACACACAACTTTTTCTTATCGAAATTGTTGTAGCCATCTTCATGTAAGTTACTTATGTCGATTTAATGAAAATTCCAGTTGCTTTTAATTCAAAGCTATCCAGTGTAAACTAGTTCTCCAAATGTAAGTGTTACCTCATATTTGACTGTCTAAAATAAAACCAGGAATTTAAACGGCTTACTAGTGAGATTAATTGCTAAGAGTTAGAAATATTATGAAAACCAATTTTATTTTGACTCAGGCTTAGCTTTTAACGCACCCACCTTGGTGGCAGCGATACCAGTTTAATAATTACTAGTTAGGCCTATTAATTAGGCAAAGACTGTCTATTCCGCAAGCCAGGTCAGTAGTTCATGTGCTATTTTCCACAAAAGCAAAATCAGCCACCCAAGAGTAATCTTAATCGTAACAAAGTCAACCAGATATCGGCAATGCTACAAGCACTTCTCCCGTCGTAGCGTCCACCACTACAAGTTCAGTCAGTTCATTTCGTGGGCCGTTGGGTAGATTTCATGACTGTACTTGCGGTTGCCTCCTCCGTTATCGGCGAAAAGAGCAAAGGACGAGAGGCGGTGGTTTGGGTCAACCATGGGAAAGGACAAGGAGGGAACCACGATGTCATGACTGTTTCAATGGTGAACGGTGACCATGGTCGGCTTGTGGTTGCTGGTTAAAAAGAGACCGGTTGGTCAGCAGCGGGTAGTCGGATGTGTCTGACGTCACGTAACCGGTGAAGGACACCAGCAAACAAAGATAGGTGGATCGACCCCAGGAAACGACAGGGATGGAGCCACAATGTCTTGATTGCTTCGGCGAAAACGCAGACTGCTTGGATGCTTAGTCGTCGGCAGTGCCTATCGGTACATAACTGGCGAGAACAACGGTTGCCAATGGTAGAAGATTTGTGGATCAACCCTGAGAAAAGACAAGGCTTATCGCCACTTAGCCGACAAAATGACAGTTGCCAACGGGGAAAAAAAATTGTGGACCGACACTGGGAAACAACAGGGAAAGAGCCACGATGTCTTGTTCCTTTTTAAACGGTGTCTGCCCGTTCAGCCACCGAATCCAGGCATGGTGGTGAACGGCAGTATCCATCGATGTCACCTTTTCCACATAGTTCTTTCTAAATCAATGCTGCAATTGTTGGATGGTGCAGTTGCACGGATTACATGTGTGAATTCCACGCTAATTACCATTTTTAAAGGCAAGATGTCTCAGCATACGACAAATAAAATAACAGGGATTCAAACTCCTTTCAACAATGCCAAACAAATTTATTACAGAGTTATTATGCTCTATACACGTGAACACCTTTTGTGAAGTCAAAAGGCGTTCAACGCTTGAAGTGCCTGAGGAAGATGAGAGATCTTTCTAAAAGATAAAAGACCACCGAAAATTCGCACCTTGATTTGTGACAATCAAGGGACAATTTTGGTAAATAGCGGACCATGTTTAATTAATTATACACGTGTAACGTTACTATCGTTTTAAAGAGGTAGTGTACTCTAAAATACTATTAAATTTTAGTATTAAAAAATGCTTCAGCGTATAAAATACGGATGTAAGCCTTAAAAAACTTAATGCCCTAAAGGAACAGATATCAGAAAAAGACATGAAAAGCCATCAGCTTCGCACTAATACGTGTAAAAAATCTCCAGCGACCCAAAAAAACAAGCTGGAGCTTATTTTACACGTATTAGTGCGACGCTGATGGCTTACATGTCTTTTTCCAATATCTGTTCCTTTAGGGCATTAAGTTTTTTAAGGTTTACACCCGTATTTTATTCGCTGAAGCGTTTTTTAATACTAATACCCATTATTTTTTTCTTGTGTCAGCAAGAGTAACACAGAAAAGAATACTGTAATCACCTTAAAACAACTGTTATACCAGATACTCAATTTTTAAGAGCTATAAAAATTGAAAATCGGTTCTTTGGTTCGATCTCTACGGGATAGCAAAATTTCTCCAACAAGAACAACAACAATAATTGTAGTCACTTTAAAATAGCTTCAAAAGGCCATAGGGCCTTCTTCATTTCTATGTTTTAAGCTGTAAAAGTTGAGCATCAGTTCATTGGTTCGATCTTCAGGTGTAGTAAAGCTGATGCGGGTAAGAATTTGTGCTAATCCTAAACATCGAGCTAAAAGCATCAAATTTGGTAGACATCTAAATTCTTAGCTAATACATCGAGCTAGCTATGAAATCTCTCGAGATACCCACCGAAGGCCCCGTTGTAAAGATTGGTTAGGTGAACCGGCACCTGATCGCTGGGCCTATTTTTCACCTCCAAGTTTAAAATTCTCTATCTTCATGGAAAATGGACCGAAATAACTCTGGTTTGCAGCAGTTAATAAACCTGAACTTTATCTGTCATCATGTGAATACAGACCTAGAAAATTTGCCAAACTTTGGTCTCCACCTCCATTTGAAAAAGTCCTCAAACTGAGCGCCGACGCATGCAATTTCCGTCGCCATTTTCCACGAACATGTAAATATTTACTTGTACTCTCGAATTTGTTTCCAACTTATTGTTGTTTTAGCCTACATGTTTAATGATCCGTTTTCAATGTTTTTATTTTACTAAGGTGACGATTTTAGCAACTATGTAAACTTTGACTACACTCACGATATTATTTGCGGCTGCGATAATACATTTAAATTATATGCGTTCTAGCATTCGAACACAAGCTGGTTTATTTTAATGTTTTACCTAGGCTTTTATAAAAGCAATATTTAACGTAACTTTTTCTCATGAACTCTACCTTGTTCAAAATGGCAAACACAACTTCTATTATTTTACCGGACATTTTTTTTTAGTGTATCTTGTATTTTTATTTCAGGGCTCCGATCATAGTGATCTCAATCCAAATGCAAAGTAATAACCTTTTCCTTCAATAAAAAACGGTATAATTAATTTTGAGCATCAAACTTCGTTCTCCCCCCCCCCCCCTTCCTTCAATAGTTGCAATACGTAATATCGTAGTTTTATATTTTATTTTATAGGCCTATTCACGTTGTTATACGAGTTCCAAACTCAGTTGTACTTTCAAAACGTGGCCTCTAATGCCCAAAAGTCGGCAATTCCCTTTGCTCTTCAAGCTCCTACAATTCCCTTCCAACCAGAACACTCCATTCAATTTCCCCTCCACTCAGAGGGCCGGTCTGAGTCAGTCTCTCCTCCTCCCGACGTCTCCCTCT
>JAHWFP010001615.1:0-10773 GCA_023313725.1 Lithobius niger | reverse complement strand
ACTCCCTGTGGAATAAGGTCTGTAAGTTCGCTGTTGAATTAGCTCTGTGAACTCCCTGTTAGGTGTGTAAACTCCCTGTGGAATTAGGTCTGTAAGTTCCCTGCGGAATGAGGTCTGTAAACTCCTGTGGAATTAGGTGTGTAAACTCCCTGTGGAATAAGGTCTGTAAACTCGTTGTGGAATTAGGTCTTTTAAGTTTCCTTTGAAATGAGGCCTGTATAAGTTCCCTGTGAATTAGGTCTGTAAACGCTCTCTGGAATTAGGTTTGTAAGTTCCCTGTGGAATTAGGTCTGTGAACTCTCTGTGGAATTTGGTGCTAAACTACCTGTGAAATTAGGTTTGTAAATTCCCTGTGGAATTAGGTATGTAAACACCCTATGGAATTTGGGTCTGTACATTCCCTGTGGAATTAGGTCTGTAAACTCGTTGTGGAATTAGGTCTTTAAGTTCCCTTTGAAATGAGGCCCGTATAAGTTCCCTGTGAATTAGATCTGTAAACGCCCTCTGGAATTAGATTTGTAAGTTCCCTGTGGAATTAGGTCTGCAAGCTCCCTGGGGAATTAGGTCTGCAAACTCCCTGTTGAATTAAGGCTGTAAACTGCTGAGTTGCTATTACAGAGAGCCGAACGTGTTATCAGATTTCTTGACGCACTTTTATTCAGAATCTAAACAATTCTGAACGGAAATTGTGTTCGTTGTAACCAGTTGGATTTTTCAAAACGTTTTGATTCTTAAAACAATAAACTAGCCACATCGTTTGATACGCTCACTCCATTGGCGTTGATCCACGCTCTTTATAATTTCTCTGATCCCCAGAGTATGATAAAATCGATGTACTGATTATTTCGACGCAAACGAATTGCAACTGTTGCTCACAGTTTGTTCATCAAATACCTCAGCATGCCTGCATTTTAAGCTACATTATTAAAAACATACGGTTTGTTTGTTGGTTTTCACATTTGTACATCTACTCCTTCAGACGTAAGGGCACGTTTACGCAACCACTCGCTTTTGCATTCTCGCAGCTAGAAGCTAGAAATCACCTCAAATTCCAACATGTCGGCGGTTTTATGCCTGCCGCCTCGCAACGAAAACAGCAAATAACGTGAGTTCGGAAGCGTTTGGGAAAATTGTTTCGTCATGAGGAATTCTTTATATTATTGGCACGGATTATAAGACTGCAAGTATTTACTCAAACAATGTTGGATTTAGCTAATCCATTTAGCGTTGTTACCATGGCAATGTCACCTTTGCCATCGCGATTGAGTTCTAGCTGCGACAATGCAAAGGCGAGTCGCTGCGTAAACGCGCTCTAAGGCCTCTACGAAGGTGACAGTAGCGATAAATGAACGATTATATAGCGCAAAGCGAGAAACGTATTGAAAAGATCTAGTTGACGTGGAAATCGCTAGCTTTTCTTGCTCAATTCACGCACCTCCATGATTCAGAAACGGGAATGTTTGACAATCTTTTAAAAGGAGAAGAGGCCCCAGAGTTTTGTTTAAACTACCCAAGGATGTGATTGAAACTAAGAAAGATTAATCCTAGGGTTAACTAAAGTGGAGGTTTCTCATGTTCCAAGTCAAAGGAAAACTTGTACGTCAACCCGATACGTGTCACATATGCACCGGTCTGCAGTAATGACGTCAGACACCCCAAGCAAGTGTATGTCGGAATGAAAGACTGGGTGCGTACGGATCCTTGAATACCTGGAAATGTCCTGGAACATGAAAATAAAATTCCACGCCTGAAAAAGTTCTTGAAAACGTGAAAAATGCGTGAAGTCATGGAATTCTCCAGGTAATTCGCGTATACGGTAACAGAACATCGCATTACCATTGTCCATCGGTGTGCAATTATGCAATGTTGAGAAACGCAAAACTTTAAGTAAATAATAAAAATAATAAATAATAAAAACTAAATAATAAAATCGCTGCTTTAAAACGAAATTGCAGCGCCAGTGTTTTTTTTTTTTTTTTACCATTGGTTTAACCTAGGTTTAAATTGTGACCGCATTTCGGCCAAAGTTTCTAATAGTTTTATTTGTCTGTTAAATTATTTTTATATGGTACTTGAATTGGCATTAAAAAGTCCTGGGAAAACCTAGGATTTTTACGTTTACAGGTGAGTACGAACCCAGGAAATAAATCGGCTTTCGTTGACATCATGAAGTTCGTAATCTGCATGTTTGGTTAGGCTGCTACAAAATTAATCAAGTGGTTCTCAGGAGCGCACGCATGCATTTTTTCTTACCTCATGAAAAGTTTTTTATGACCTAGTCTGGAAAAAAAATAATTCCGATCACGCATCAGCACTTTCGCCAAACATTTTCTGGAGCCGATCATGCCGGTGACCACGTTAGCTCTTTGTTCCATTCACATGATCGCCTCGAAACGAATCTTAAAGGTTGTTCACAGGCATGTCACAACTAAAAACTTGGATCTAATGAATGACTTTTATCAAGTATGCAACTGTTGCACGCTGATCCTGTCGTTAAAGCATAGGTATTGTACTCCACCACAAAATATAAGCTGCTGATTTCGCTTTGTTTGGTTAAAAAAAAAATAAGCCATCGCCCGCAACTGAAAAATCACGAATTAACCGTAAAAAAAAATCACCGCCCGCTCGTGGCAAGTTTTTTTCAGCACCACTCCCGAAAACCACTTTATTAATTTTTAGAGGCCTTATGCAGAAAACAGTTTCATTCGCAATTCCTTATTTGGGTTTGTCTTAGGGATAGAAAATCATTCCAGCTGCGATGCCTTTCCTGCATTTGTCTTACGTTACTTAATTCCACCCACAGTTAATTTGTGAGCATACAAGATGTTCAGGTCTGTGAAATAAAGAAAAGACAAGTGTTACCACGTGGCCTCGAATCCTGAACTCCCGCAGTTGATCCAGGGTTCGAGTCCCAGTCGGGGCAGTTGCCTTATCATTATCATTTCTCCGATTAGTTTGTTCTTACAAGGCCAGTCTTTAATGCAGACGATGTGCTTCTTTACTTTTCGATGTGTTCGTTATTGGTTTGTCTGACGTAGACATCTATTCCGTCGGCAATTCTTTATCTCGGTTTGCCTTGAGTTGAAATTAATTCCACCCGAACATTTTTTTTACTTGTGCAAACCTCAGCGTGAAATTGCGTGTAGACGTCGAACTTTGAAACCCTATAGTTTGATTCATCATGTACGTAGACCAACAAAATCCAGTATTTGGGGGTCGTGTCGTATTTCACTGCGTTAAAACTCTTTATGACAACAATCGAACCGTTTGGCCTCCACAGAATGGCCTTTTGTTGTTGTTGTTGTGGTTACTCTTCCCGGGTATGTGGTCAGGGCCCCGTCTGTCGTCGCTTTCTGGATTTTGTTAAGGAGTCGACCTCTCTCTTGTTTTCTTAAGTGCACTTTTTAGGAATGACGTCAGTGGCCCTGTGCTCTATCATAATTCGTGCCCTATAGTGTCCGCGGCCTATCTTGAGTTCTCCGCAGAACGAACACAGGTAATCGATTGTACGTTTTGAGTAGCAGTGTGCCTTGTTGATATCCAGGAAAGTTACATAAACAATAGCGGCCGTTGGTTAAAGCCGCCCCCTCCAGGAAGACGTAGCCGCTCATAAAATACTCGCAGAACTCAGGATGCTCCGCGCACACAATAATGCTAAAGTTCATAGTATTATTATTATTCCATAGGTATGAACAAGGCCCAGGGGTCTTGTAACAGTTATTGTATTGTGCCTAAAGTTCTCATGTTGTTGTGTTATTGTTGTTGGAGAAATTTTACTCTCACCGAGGGATCGATCCAATGAACCACATTATTATTTTAATGTGACTACAATATTGTTGTTGTTGTTGTTGTTGTTGTTTTTGTTGGGACTTGTTGGGATTTTTGCTCTCTCGTAGAGATCGAAGCACGAACCAATTTTCAATTTGCATGGATTAACCCTTCACTGCCCAACGGCTTATTTGTTGGACGGCTACTGAACAGCAAAAAAATAAGTCCCAAGGGCGCAAGCGAGCTTTGTAAGTAGTCCCCGGGGATCCCGAGCAAAGCGAGCAGCAACGGCCCAGTAGTCAGCGTCCTCGTCTCCAAACCAAGGGAATGCCAGTTCGAATCCCGCGACCGATCCAACTATCATACGGGACTTAAAAATGCATCAAATTTGACATGGGCATTAAAGGGTCAGAATCTTACAACAGTAACTTGTTTTGAGATGATTACATTATTGTTGTTATTGTTATTCTTGTTGGAACAATTTTTCTCTCACACTGAGGTCGCACTGATATTCAATGTTCGTTGCTTAAAATGTAGATATTGACGAGGCCTGGTGTCTTTTGAACGCTATTTTAATGTGACTACAAAATCGTTGTTATTGTTGTTGTTCTTGTTGGGATTTTGCTCTCTCAACCAAACAGTAAACCGATTTTAAAATTTTTACAGCTTTTAAAACATGGGTATTAACAAGGATCAGAGCCGTTTGAAAGCCATTTTAATGTTTTTACAATATTGTTGATGTTTTTGTTCGTTTTGGGACAAATTTTCACTTTCCTTGAGACCGAAGCAGTGAGACCGTTTCAATTTGTATAATTTAAAATATTGGTACTAACAAAGACCATGCCTTTTGAACCCTATAACAATGTGATTACCAATTGATGTCATTGTTGTGATCCAAAAGTCAAACATGCAGGTCAAAATGGATGTAATTGCCCTTTAATACTAATCTGGGTTAGACTTTCATAGAAATCAATTCCACCCGCAGTGTTTTACAGTGGGCAGAAGACATACCACCCGTATGTCTTACTCAGAAATTAATTCCACCAACAATTCTTTATCTGAATGGTCTTCCGTAGAAATTAATTCCACCCACAATTCTTTTATCTGAATGGTCTTGCGTAGAAACTAATACCACCAACAATTCTTTATCTGAATGGTCTTGCGTAGAAATTAATTCCACCCACAATTCTTTATCTGAATGGTGTTATGCAGAAATTAATTCCACCAACAATTCTTTATCTGAATGTTCTTACGTAGAAATTAATTCCACCAACTGTAATACTTGAATGGAATTCTGCCCATCACAGTGCTAAAGGATTTTGATGGCATTGCCAATCCCAGCAGAAAGTAACCAGGCCAGTTAGGGCTAAAGTAGGTTTATTCCAGTCCACGCGGGAAGTACAGTGGTTCAGTGTTTGGGCCGAGGTGGCTTAGTAGGCTTCACCCTTCGTAGTGTAGAGGATAGAAGAGGAGCGTTGCTGGGCTGGAGCCCAGAGGTGATCTGATGAGCTGTGACCAGGGTTGTTAGTTATAAGGTGGCTGGTAGTACCAGCAGGCTACTCAAGATGTCCCCACAGCACTTCACCATCTCACCCACACTACGTGGCTCCACCTATCTACAGGTGTAATACATAACGACTATACAACTTTAAACATAGTATGTGGATATGCACCATACTTAGCTCTATTCAACCACATCATAATAGGTGCACTAGCACTACTTAGCACTTATCATAAACATACTAAGCACCATACGGTGTGACTAATAACAACATGGTAATACTCTCCAACAGCTACTGGAAGCATAAGGCCCAATATTACTAGCATACAGGGGTTCTTACACTACAAATCATGGCATGCTATTGTATGCCTAGCAAAAGCTTCATGTCACAATGACAATATCGTCAAAAATATTATTTTGAAACTTGGAAATGTCTGGCTTTGTGCGTAAGTTTTTACCTACTTTAACATGCCAAACAAAGTCAGATCCCTGGCTGTTTTGTCTTTGTAAATCAATAAAGGGCGAAAAACAAAATTCGCCTCGTTTTTTGCCATCGATTTTGTGTTAAGCTTATAAGGGAGGCGCGCGCCTACGATACCGGGAAGGGCTTGAAGGGGGGAGGAGATGGTTGTAAATGTACAATAACATAAAAACAGGTCCGTGAGATCGAAGTCGTAAAGTCAAGGTGGATCCAATCACGAGGGGCTCTCGGGTTTCCGAAAACTGGGATCAATATTCTTGTTGTTGTTGTTTCTCTTGTTGCTTGCTGGATGTGACGTTCTTTCTATTTCGACGCCTGGAAAACGTGCAGATACTGCTTGTCACAATGAAGCCGAGGCTGCGGCGAATTGGAATGAAATGTGAATGTCAAAATGACAATTCGATGAACCCTGAACTGCTTTCTGGGACAATGAAGTTTGAGGTTGCGTGCGCTTTGGAGCACAAGTTGGTGAGGAAAATGCCGTTGGTGTCATACAGGAAAAAGCAGTACCACAGAAGAACGATAATTTTGGTAGGACAAGAAGCACCAACAGCCCATTTTTCACGTTACAAACTTACTTCCGGCTCAGGCCAAGGATTAAACGAAGGAGGCGTCCATGGTGCGGGTATAGGAGGCAGCCGTGCCGGAGGAAGTGACGTTTTAGCACCTCCATCTGCGTGCAAATCCGCTAGTTGAGTCTTTCAGATCAAACGGAAACGGAAACTCATAATAAAAACTGAATCTCCGTTTATTATAATTTGTTTTTTTTCTGAAGTAAATGCTTATTTTCGTCGGCTAACATCGTAAACACAGAACTTTTATTTTTTAAAACTTCGTTGTTTGTAAATCCTCTAGTCACGTGCTTCCTTGTAGTACTCTGATTGGCTGTCCGGACTACTTTGGCGGAAATGGGTCCTGTGACGTCATACCACGGTGCGACACAGTATATTCTTCGAAAACAATACTACCGGAACTCGAGCATGAACCAACTTCTCTAGTCGCTCCATCTTTGTGCAGTGTCATAAGATCAGTGCCTTCAAGATCAGTACCATCAGCTAAGAAAAAGGAGTTGAAAGTCACCACCATCAGCTTCAGACGAGGTTTGAAGCTCAGCAACATTCGTATCAATTTTTTTCCTTTATGACATCATCGGCATTTTTCTTTCCAACTTGAACTTCAAACGGCACGCAAACCTCGAACTTCATTGTCCCAGAGGGGGAGAGGGATAATCGCCAAACTGGAAAATCGACGTACTGGAAAAACGTATACAGTATAACGGAAAGTCGTCTAATGTCCCTGTACCGCTCGTGCTCCCGCGCTCGCTGCGGCTGTACATATAATATCAGAAACTGCTGCCGTATTGGGGGCTATAGGGATGATCGTCTAACTAGAAAATCCCATAATTGGAATACCGTGTACAGATTAACAATATATCGGAAAATCCTCTAACACAAAATTCGAATAATGGAAAATTGTGCATGGTTCTGAATGATTTCGAGTAAAGATTCTTATGTATTACGCGCAAAAACCACATATGAAAATGAGACATTTCGTATAAGAAGTAATGGAGCGGCATTGGAAATATCTCTAGTTAAAGTCTCAGGTAAATGTTGGATTTCGTCTCGGTGTAGGGTAAATTTCTGGCTAAGGTATTGGTATTAGATTGGACCGGTTAGCAACAATTAGCAACGTGACGAATTTCGAGGTGGCTGTCGACGTCATTAACTTTTCCTTCATATGATTCCTCAGTATTGTTGGTTATGACTACTAGAAACTTGTTTTTCGTTCATCGCTTACCTTCTGCTGTGTCCAAACTTTCTGGCCACTCTGAACAAAAAATGTCTGTTTTGGTGGCTACTGGACACTAGTACTGCGGCCCTTGAACATTTATTTAAAGTTATAAGCTGAAAAATACTTTCAGCACAACCAGTTATTTTGATTTTCTTTGCTTCTTTGTAGCATGTTTATTTCATTTTTACTGTTGTCATTATATTTTTTCTACGATGCACCTTAACTTTGCATTTGTCATAATAATGGTAATAGTTGCATTTGCTGATAATAGTAAATTTGCATTCGCTATTAAATATACTAATAAAAATAGTAACTTAAAATAGTATCTTAAAATGGAAATAGGGTGCACGGATAGCTGCGAGTACTGGGGCGTTAGATTCGATAGACTGAAACCACCGTTAACCACCGTGACCACCGTTAACAGCAATGCAATTTTGCAGTCGTTTACTTATTGCTGCATACACTGCCCGG
This sequence comes from Lithobius niger, assembly GCA_023313725.1. Lineage (NCBI taxonomy): Eukaryota > Metazoa > Arthropoda > Chilopoda > Lithobiomorpha > Lithobiidae > Lithobius > Lithobius niger. Next base: position 2,761 of record JAHWFP010001615.1, on the reverse strand, counting down.
AACACGAATAGTTTTCACGTTTAGTCTAACGTAAACTTTCTCTGCACTGCATTTTCTACATTCATTTCTTGCCTTAAACCTGCCTACCCCGGTACACTGCAGTGCAGTTTATACCACTATCTTTGACTGACTGTACCTCCTATATACATACTTTTGCTCCGAATTTCATTCTCGTTTTTCGCTTTGGCATTGGTTCGTGGTTCTCTACATCTTTCTAATTTACACCGATTTTCAAGGATGCATGGTTTAGAAGTTAGCAGTGAGATGACCTTGAAGGGACATGTCAAGGTCATTCACTCACGGATGGATAAATAGCCCCAGACCACTTTGCCAAGTCTACCGACTTGTTATTGAAAGAATGTTCATTGCTACAAAATGCTGGCCGCTGATACGGACTTCTGACTCATCCTGTATATGTGATGAAGCCATGCCAGCTAGCTATACAGTCAACTACTTCTTAAACTCTAGTAGATTTAAATTTAACGAAGTCGGATGACAGAGAATTCTAGACAGCTACAACTTTGCTTTGGAAGAAAATTTGTCGGTAGTCTTTTTTCAAACGGTTCACCATTATTTTAGGGGATGACATGAGGCCGCTCCGTTGCCCCTAATGGTAAATAAATGATTTTTGCATGTAAGTTAAAATCTGACTTGAACCTAAATGGCAACGTGAGTAAGATAGATCATGCAAGCCAGATGTATATTTAGAATACCTCTGTAGACAGACTACACACACACAGAGTAATGTCTTTATTTAAGTGGGAGGACCAGGCAGGACTTGCATGCGCCAAAATTAATTGGACAGAGACCTTAAAAGCCCAAATTAGGGTCTTATGATCATAGAAGCTCCTCCCATGGTTGAGTGCACGGGTGATTCGTGCACTTTCTGTTTCTATTTTTTTCCGTGTAATCCAGCTGGAGCTTACAGGTAATTTTACACGAACCTGTCGCGGCGCCAGCGTGCAGTCACATAGACCAGACAAATCGTGTGAATATACTATTTATGTTAAAAAAAAAACGCCATTAAGTGCTAAAGCCATTTGAAACACGACGTTTCGACTCTAAACCGGAGCCATTATCAAGTAAGAAAAAAATGAATAAAAACTCTTATAGCTAAATCATAGCCGAGTCATTTTGGACGAATGTCTAGGCCTTTAGCCAAAGCCATCAAACCCTAAACCTTACCCAAACAATTACACGTAATTACAACAACCCTAAATAAATATAAAAAAAAATAAAGTGGTTGTAATGACTTACATTATTTTGATTGTTTGGTGAAGGTTTAAGGTTTGATGGTGTTGGCTAAAGGTTTCGACATCCTTCCAAAATGAATCGACTATGATTTAGCTGTATGAACGTTTTAATTTCTTTCTTTCTTGATAACTATACTCTCGTCTAGTGAGTCGAAACGTCATATTTCGAATAACCTTTACACTTGATTGGTGTTTATATTGAAAAATAAATCTAGAAAAATACTTTTTAATCTAAACTGTGCCTAATATGCTAAATATAGGTTAAAAAGAGACCAAAAAAATGTAGCCGGGGATCAAACTCTGCTCTTCGGATAAAATGGCAACTGCTCTAACGACTGAGCTACCCTAACACTACCAAGAATTTCTAGGGTTGGCGAGGAGAATTTGTGACGTGAGACCCCATACTGAAGCGTCCTAGATCCATTCCAATTAGTTACGTCTGAGTGTATAGAGGGCGCCACGAGTTTTATGTGGGAATTTCCACTCAGTTTTCAGCCTGCAATTAAACTGAACTAAATGAAACTAGCTTGTATTTAATCATTATTTAGTTTAGCTTAGTTGTAATTTAGTTTACTTTAGATTTGCGGGCTGAAAAATGAGCAAAAATTACCAGATGAAACACATGGTGCCCTCTGAAAACTCTGATGGAACTAATTGGAATGGATCTAGGACGTTTCAATAGTGACTTTTTAGAGTTACAAATTCTCCTCCCCCAACCCTATAAATTCTACCCATATGATTCCCGCAAACTGACCTACAAGTCTTCAAGTTAGTCAGAAATACTGACTCCAGACGGAGTCACAATGAATGATTCATTGCTTGAAAAGAATCGCAAAAGGTATGAGAAGGACAACTAGTTGCCACTGACACTCAACCGGGATAAAAGAAAATCTATAAAGTGGGAAGCATAAACATCAAAAACATATTTGTACAATTTAAAACTCTTATCTACTGGCCACAAGGCCAAGGTCAGATAAATCATAAAAATAATCAACAACACAATTAACTAAACCGAATATGACGTAACATAAATTACCTGCATCAACAAGATACATTAATCAATTCCATCTAACATATCTTTTCAAGCCAGCATTCCTTAGCTGGGGACATTAAAATTATGGAAGGTATGGACCATAACAGTATCTTTGGAAGATCGTTCCATATTTTAGCAACCCGACTGGAAAAAATATTTCCTGTGATCACGCTCCACAGGTGTAGAACCACCAATTTAAATGGGTAACCCCTGGTTATTTTGTTACAATGTGGATGAACAACCTTTGAAATAAACACGCTGCGATCGACGGGTAGGCTTATTGTTTCTCTCCTTACTACAGTTTCATTTCTCTTCATTTAGCTAGCAGGTATTTGTTCCTCCTCAACTAACTTGGGCAAATCTTTTCCAAGGTTTGTTAGCTTTCATAACAGGGGCTTAGTCGGAAGCCCCAACAACGAAAACCAGGTCCTCTCGTCATCACCGTGCGAACTCAGCCCGCTACACCCTTCCCCCC
>JAHWFP010001614.1:0-13077 GCA_023313725.1 Lithobius niger | reverse complement strand
GGAATCCTTAACAAGTTTTATTTTGGGGTAGATATCAGATTTTTTGGTCCAAATTGATGAAATCCATTTTTTTTTTAGTAATTATGAGATGGAAACGCCAATCTAGTTTTTTGGTCCATTTCTTTTTCTTCTCTCTTTTTTTTTTGGTTTCGTAAGATTTTGAAAACAGCAATCACCTTTTTTCATTTGATTAGCATTTTTAATATTGCAGTAATATTGCAATATCACGCAGACACACGCTAGTGTGTCCCTCTCCAAGATAAAACGATAACATCCAGATAATATGTATATATGAGCATGGCGACCACTAGACACGTTGTGTTTTCACAGCAAAGGGAGTTTGGCTGTTTTAGTCTGCAGTAATAATGCAGTATCAATATTAGCATTGATATTGCAGTATCTCCTTGCAAATGAACGAATTTATTTAATTTCAGTTTGACATTGTTGCAAAAAAAACAATGTTTAAAACAATGTAAAACAATCTATTTAGACGTTTGGAGCTCCCTAAACCCTGATGTGGTTGCGGGTCATGTCTCAGAAGGTGTTTTCCATGAACTGTGTGGAGAAGCAGTGCGCCGTGGAATTACGGTGACGGACCTGAAGCAGTTTGGTGTAGTGATGAGTGTGGTAAGCGGTACGAAAGATGGGATTAGTAGGCCATCACAGAGCAACGTCAATAGTGATCGTGGCAACAATAGTGAGCAAGAGAACAATGGTGAATAGTTAGGGAAGTCAAGTAAAACCTCTTACAGTGGAGCGGTAGTGAAAAATGTCAGTGTGTTGGCAAAAGATAAACAAGATGCTTTAGCACATGCGAGAGACTTGTTCGTCTGTGGACCGGTGGACAGTAATGCAGAGGTAAGAAACCATGCAGAAAGTGGCTCTGGCTCAAGGTCAAAACATGTCCAAGGGCTGATGCGCCTATATGAAGGATCGTTAAATAATGTGAAGATGGTTAGATCTCTAGTGCTATTCTGCAATATTGGTGGTCGCCCGTATTATGCTAAGCAAATCTTTGATGCTGTAGCTTTATTGGTTGGAGATCAGAATATCGAAGCCATTAGCAGTATGAGAGCTGGGCATATTTACCAGGTGTTTTTGGCATCCACTACAGCCAAGCAAAAACTGCGCCAGGCGAGGCTGACAATAAATGGTGCTCCAGTAGAGATTGTTGACTTTTACGAACATTATGTTGAAGCGAAGCTGTACTGGCTTCCTCACGAAGTCACAGCGCAAGATGTCAGTGCAGCCGTGCGCAGATTTGGTGAACTGATGACTCACGAGTTCCAAGTGTTATCTGTAAGAGGACGTAATTTGTGTGCACTTGGAACAAGGAAGATAAAGATTAGACTCAGAGATGGTGTACATTTGGAAGAAATTCCTGACATTCTGTATGTGCGAGGCATTCCTGCACTCATCGCTGTGTCCGATCGAGCTCCACGGTGCTTCCGCTGCTCCATGCGTGGCCATTTTGCTAGTGCTTGCGTCAGTGTTGAGTGCGATGTGTGCAGGGGATACTATGACCCGCGGAATTTGTGCCCGCATTTGCGAGCATTGGCTGAGGCAAAGGCAAACAAGGAGAGTATTGTTCAGAGGGGAGGAAGCCTGCAGAGCGAGACAACCAGTTGTGCAGCAGTTGTACATTCGGTTGCTAGTATGGAGCAAGTTGTCGAGAAACACCATAGTGTGCATAGTGCAAAGCAGCCGTCTCCTGTGTGTGTTGCTGCCCAGATTGATGCAGTTGCGGCAGAAAGTGGTGTGCAAGTAAGTGAGTTGTGTGATGAGACAACGAGTGAGTCAGATAGTGCTCGACTGGTAGCGCCCCCAGTTAAACGCAAGAGAGCAGCCAGAAGGCGTAAGAAAGCAGCGATGCAGGAAGTTCAAAGTGAACACATCAGTATGCAAGTGCAAAGCGATAGTGACACACGTGATGGAGGGCATGAATTAGTTTGTGAAAGTGTCCATGAATCTTGTGTTTCTAGTGTGCCAAATGAAGAGTCTTCTCAAGGCAGTGTTTGCCAATCTGCGGTAGTCGGCCAGCAATCCACTGTTGATGAAGTGTTGCAAGGGGATGGTGGTAGCTTGCTGTGCTCAGCAGCATCAAGTGGTATCAGTATTGTTGTGAGTGGTGGATCAGATGTACCGGGGACGTCACAGCTGCAGTTGCAATGTTGTGCGGCACAAGAGATTGCTCCTGAGGGTGCGAGAAGTGATGAGAGTATGAGTGAGCTTTAGGATAGAGTGTAGTGGTAGCTGTCTCAGTTCGGTTGTAATCTCTCCCTGGGCTCCTGGAACGCTAGGGGCTTGACCAACAAGTTAGGTGAAGTTGAGGATTTGTTGAAATATGTTGATATTCTTGGTGTTCAGGAAGCCCACGTAGTTAGCAGGGTTTCCTTTAATATTGCAAATGTTGATTGTGTCGTGGCGCATCCTAAATCCAATGTAAAGGTGTTTGTGAAATGGAGTGTGTCTTATCTCCCCTTGAAATTGTGTCGTGTGAAGGAGATAGATGCTTGCGCGATCAAAGTGTGGATGGGAAACACTTGGGTATCGGTTGTTTACCTTCATGCATCCCAAAGAGTGACGGGAATTGCATGGGAAGCCCTGCTTAGTCAAATTCCCTTGCCGTGTATTGTGGCGGGCGATTTTAACGCCCACCACTTTGCGTGGGGATCAACTCACTGCGACGCGAAGGGTCGCCATTTGGTTCAGTCTGTGCAGTCTAGAAATTTGGCTGTTGTACACAACAAGATGCCGACCTCTTCCTCTGCTCATCCGAGATTGCGCAGGCTTTTAGCTTTGCCATCTCGGATGACCTGCGAGGGAGTGATCATTTCCCGATTATGCTGCGCCCTGTCACTCTGTCGCCTGACCCCTGTTGTCCAGTGAGGGTGAACCGACGTCCTCGAGTTTCCGACGGCATATTTGGTGAGTGGCGTAAGCGTTACCTGCCGGTTGTTGCGCAGCACAAAGGTGCTAGGACTGTGCGTGAGAATGGCCGTGTTGATCCGGTCTGGTGGACAGTTGTCTGCAGCTGTGCGGTAAAAGATAGGAGGCAGGCATATCGAAGGTGGAAGAGGAAACCGTCCTATAGCGGGTGGCTCACTTACAGAGCCACGGTCAAGGAATCCGCTTATTTAATACGTCAAGAGAAGGCACGATATGGTGTGCGGGTTTGTGCTGCAGTCGCGAGTGCAGGTTCAATCACTCAAGCGTGGCGCGCCATTCGTCCCCAAGATGCGAAATGCGCGATTATTTGGGCCTATGAACAGTTGCTGTCAGGTGAGCCAGGTTCGAGAGTCTTGCATGGTGAGGCATCAGCCGATGCCTTCAATAGCCGGTTCGCCAGTGTGTACTCTCTGCCGAGTGGAGCGGTTCCACCACATATTGTGGCAAAATCAGGTTTTGCATCTGAATCTGATGTACCATTTGACATGTTGGAGTACTGCTCGGCCTTGTCAAAGTGCAAGCTGAGCAGTGCTGCAGGCATTGATCGAGTGTCGTACAGCGATCTATGGTCCCTGTCAGAGCATGGCAGGATTGGTTTACTGAGTCTCTTGCAAGAGTTCCTGGACGGAGCGTCTGTCCCACGGTCGTGGATGTTTGCTGTCCTTGTGCCAGTTCACAAACATGGAAGTGTCCGGTCCGATCTACGTAACTATCGACCGATTGCACTGTTGTCCAGTGTGCGCAAGGTTTATGAGCGGATGCTTGTATGCAGACTGAGCTGGCATCTGGAGTATTATCAGTGCTTATCGAGAGTTCAGTTTGGGTATCGTCCAGGACGGAGTGCGCAGGATGCAGTCCTCTTCCTTCTGACAAGTGTCACAGAGGCCTGGTCTCAAGGTTTGACTGTGCTAGCGGTCTTTCTAGATATCCGCGCGGCGTATGACACTGTTAGCATTGCTTGGGTGAAAGCAGCCATGGCGAGTATGGGTGTAGGGCCCAAACTTGCGTCTGCTATTCTGCATTTGCTCGGGACTCGGTCCTTTGTCACCAGAGTTAATGGGTATTGGTCAAGAGAAGCAGTGACGGATCGGGGACTGCCGCAAGGCAGCTGCCTTAGTCCTGTGCTATTTGCGATTGCAATAAATGAGGTGCTTGTGAAAATGCAGGAAGACACCAACATTGTCTGCTATGCCGATGATGTGGCTGTTTGGTTTGTAGGTGGCAATGTCAGTGTTCTAGCACTATGTGCCCAAAGTGCTCTCGAACGCATAGCTGCTAAGCTGAGTGTTCGTGGACTGTCGCTAGCTCCTGCAAAGACTGAGATGTTGGTCTTTTGGGCCAGGCAGGCCCCCCGTGACACCCCCGTTAGTATTGTTGTGGGTGGCACTATGATTCGTCCGGTTAAGCAAGTCAAGTACTTAGGGGTGTGGTTGGATGAGAGTCTGAAGTGGACTGAGCACGCCAGAGTACTACGAGAGAAGGTTGATTAGCGGGCACCATTGCTTCAAGCTCTTGCGGGTCACCGTGATGTCCGCAGGGGTGATCTGCTTGCTGCATATCGCATCCATGTACGTGCGACTCTGGATTATCATCTTCCATTTTTGGCTGGTACCCAGCGTCATCTGCGTGGTTTGCAAGTGTGTGTGAATAACTGCTTGCGAACGATATCTGGATGTCTTGTGACGACGCCGGTGCATGCTCTATGGGTAGAGACTGGTGAGCTTCCCCTCCACATCAGAGCGAATGAAAAACTTGTAGCTCTCTGCCTGCGTAACATCAGCCGGGGTCAGCATGATCCAGTTGCGCAAGTTCTCCTGGATTACACAACTCTGTCTGCTGATGACTGTGGCCGTCTTGGAGTTGCGGGTCGTGGTGTAAATCTGTTGAGATCACAGGCTTTGGCACCTTTCGTGAGAGTTGCGGTTGCGCAGCCACCGTGTCCGTGGAATTGGTGCCCGGCTGTGCTGGGTGTGTTTGCCGAAGGAGAATACCAAGCATGCAAAGTGTTTTGTGATGCGTCATATGATCATGGACTGAAGGCAGTAGGGATTGGTGTCACTATCCCGGAGCTGAAGCTCACTGCCCGCAGAAGGCTTCAACATGTCTCGTTTAGTTTTGTATGTGAGCTAGCTGCACTCTCAGTAGCGCTTGATATTGTTGCTGACCTGCGGTTACCGAGAGTGGTGATACTAACAGATTCTCGGTCGGTGCTCTCTGCCCTGCGTGGCGCGGTTCTATCCTTGGCGGTGACGGACCCAATGATTTTCAGCGTTTGCTGGAAGCTCTGGACTGCTATGCAGTCGAGCTTTTTGGCGGTGAGGTGGGTTAAAGGTCACGACGGAAACACGGGCAATGACAGTGCTGATGGAGCAGCCAAAGAGGCCGCCAGGCATGCTGTAGATTGTGTTGAGCTCACTCTATCTGTAGCAGCGCAGAAGCAGAACCTACGTGCTTGGGCATTGCAGGTGTGGAATCAGGAATGGTCTCTTTGTGACACCGGTCGCACCCTGTTCAAGATTCACCCTATTTGCACATATAGGAACACGCTAGATGCGCTACCCTATTGGATGGCCAAGCTACTATCACGTCTCCGGACGGGTCATTGCCTTCTCCAGTCACACAGGATGCGCATGGGCTGGAGTGCGTCGTCTGCTTGTGCTTGTGGTGAACAGGTAAGTGTGTCGCACTTGTTGCTAAACTGCTCACAGTGGACAGTGAAGCGCAAGCAGCTTTTGCGTTGGATTCAGGAAGCGCCGTCGGTGGACATGCTCTTGCGTGCAGGTTGCCATAAGCAAGATATTCAGCGGTTGCGTAGCATCGCGAGATTTGTTAAAGCTACTTCTGTCCTTGTGTAGGTCCTCTTGCCTCTTGTGAGGTCACGTTCCTGGTGAGTGTTTGGGAGTGATGATGTGGTAGAGTGTGATGATGTGCTAAGACGTTGTCTATGGTTGCTTGGTTTGATGGCACAATGTAGTAGTTATTTCGTTTAGAGTGGGCATGTAGCTACGGGCTGTGGCCCCAATAAATTTTCTTTCTCTCTCTTCCTAAACCCTGAACCATTTGACCAATTATAGAGGTCCATATGAAAAGGGCACATCTCCAGATCAATACCTGTAAAATAACCTATGAACCAGCTTTATTCACCGCAGGGAAGAATTTATTTTCGTTATACAAAAAACCGTTACTAGTAGTAGTAGTAGTAGTAGTAGTAGTTAGTAGTAGTTAGTAGTAGTTAGCAGTTAGTAGTAATTAGGCAAATGAAAACGTTATTCAGGTCGTTTTTTCAACAAGAAAACGTTAAGCTATGTGTCTAACAGTGACTTTTATGCTGTCAGGCTTCCAAAGTCTCCCGATTAAACAAGTTTCAGCCTTTTCTGTCGCTAAGTTATTTATCTTCAGATGGCTCAAAACAGCCAAACTATATGCTTACTGCGCAATTTCCAATTATTTAATTTCACGTTTGAAGTATTAGTCGGTGGGATTAGCTTGGAGAAAGAGCTTGGCGTTTGATATCACAACTTCCCACCGCCGAAAGCTTGGCGGGAATCCTTAACAAGTTTTGCTTTGGGGTAGATATCAGATTTTTTTGGTCCAGATTGATGAAATCCAATTTGAAATGCCAATCTAGTTTTCTGGTCCATTTCTTTTTCTTCTCTTTTTTTTTTTTTGGTTTCCTTATTTTAAGGGACCTTTTTTCATTTGATTAGCATTTTTATTAGTATGGCAGTATCTCCTTGCAAACGCACAAATTTATCTATGTTCAGTTTGGCATTGTTGCATAATAACAATGTTTAAAACAATGCAAAACAATCAATTTGGACGTTTGGAGCTCCCTAACCCCTGAACCGCTTGACCAATTAGAAAGGTCCACATGAAAAGGGCACATCTCCACAGCAATACCTGTAAAATGAGCTAAGAACTAGCTTTATTCACCGTATGGAAGAATTTATTTTCGTGCTACAAAAAAAGCGTTACTAGTAGTAGTTAGGCAAATATCAACGTTATTCACGTCGTTTTTTCAACAAGAAAACGTTAAGCTGTGTCCTTAATAGTGACTTTTATGTTGTCAGGCGACCAAAGTCTCCCGATTAAACAAGTTTCAGCCTTTTCTGTCGCATAGTTATTTACACTCAGATGGCTGAAAACTGCCAAACTACCTTTGCTGTAAAGACACAACGTGTCTAGTAGTCGCCATGCTCATATATACATATTATCTGGATGTTATTGTTTTATCTTGGCGGGCGACACACTAGCGTGTGTCTTGATCTAAAACAAAACTCATAAGGGTGAAAGAACCCGCCAAGTTTCAGCCAATCAAAGCAGTGATATCAGATCTAAAAAGGCTGACACCAAGTTACAGGGTGGTCAATAAAAATGTAGACGATAAAGAAAAATAGTAAATGTTTATTAATTGATATTTCACGTTCTCATAAGTCAGGTGTGTTAAGAAAACTTCCAATTTTGTTTCTGCAATATTGATTTCACTCCCACAGCAGTCCAAAGTTGGCGGTTCAATATACAATTCAACATCGTGTTTTCACTGTGAAAACATTTACAACAACGGAATAGGCAACGCAGGTGCACCGCAAATTTCATAAACAATTTCCAAACTTCTCTGTTCCAATAGGAACCACAATATTGCAGCTGGTAAATAAATTTAAGGAAACTGGAATTACCTTTGAACCAAAATGCAGAACATTCAGGTCGTCCAGTGACAATTCGTATGGCAGGGAATGTGGAAATATTGCATGAAAGCGTGAGAAGAAGTCCAAGAACGTTATCAAAACGGCAATCTCTATCTGTCAACATTAAAAGCACATCACATACCTGCTAACAAAGCTAAACAAGAACTTAACCTTTTCCCAATACAAAATTCAAACGCTCCGGGAACTTTCAGACACGGACAAACAACGACGTTTAAGCGTTTATCGCTTTATTTTCACCAAATGTGACACCGTCGATTTGAATTTGGAGAATGTGTTTTTTTTTGTAGGAAAAAAAAGTCTTCGAATGTAACCCTAAATCTATCAACAAACTCAAGTTAAGCATTCGCAAGGTTATTTGGGCTGTAATGCAAGATACTCACAGTCTGTCATCAACAAATGCACACTTAACAATAGCAAAATTTATTGAATTGAAGGGAGCTCAATTTGAGCATACATTTACTTCGTCGAATTAAAAATCAACGTCATGTCAACAAAATTTCATGTCTTCTTAACGCATCTATCTGACTTATCAGAACATGAAAATCTCAATTAATAAAATATTTACAACTTTTCTTTATCGTCCTCATTGTTAATGACCACCATGTACTACATTAATTGCCAAGCTAATCCCACCGAGTATTAGATCAAAGGTTAAATCAAAAACCTGACCATTTGTAGTAATCGGTGGGATTAGCTTGACAACTAATGTAGTAACTTGGTGGCAGCCTTTTTGGGTCTGATATCACTACTTTGATTGGCTGAAACTTGACGGGTTCTTTCACCCTTGTAGGTTTTGTTTTAGATATCACTCCTTTTGTAGTTTTTTGTTGTGGCGTCATATTTTTGCCACTGCCCATTTATCTACTATCTGGGAAAGTTTGGTCAAAAAATATTGAATACGAACGGAAATAATATTTTTTTTTTTAGTTTCGCTGGAGTGAGGACTTCAATCATATAAATTAAAGCGTTTGCTGATTTCCATTCAACCATCAACAATAAGTAGCGTGGACTACGGATTTATTAAAAGCTTAGTGGCCCGAAGCCATGCGCCTTACTACAAACAAGTGGCGCTTCCATTTTATCGACAATGATGTGTTGCCGATTATTTCTGGCAGTCCGTTTGCATTGTTACTCGTTAACACTAATAACGAGTAATGCTTATTTTGATCACCGGTGGCGTTTTACCAACAGAAAAATAGCATTACAAATGATTCCATTTTTTTTGGTTAATGACTACCCAAACGTCAAACCTTAAAAGGCACGTATTGGAGTTACAAGAGTGCTGAATACCAAATTTCATTCATATCTGTCGCTTATTTTATATGAGCGGAATTAGTCAGTAGTCAGTATATAGTAGTCAGCTGAAATCGACGATCTTCACGCACTTTTATCACGTTGATAAAGTTTGTGCACTTGACTGAAATACAACTATTGCTTGTCAGAGCACAAAGACTGCCCATTTTCAACAATTTTCAAGCTGTTTCGCCGCATAGGTATTTATCCTCATCATCGTGAAATACGCTCGACTCTGGTTTCAGATAAAGTACCAAAGCTAGTTCAAAGGGTTTTAGCGAGCGTTAACCACACCCGGTCATCTGCCTGACGAAGCCCTAAAGCCCTATGGCCTTAAGGCCCTAAGGCCCTAAGGACCAAAGCTAGTGGCCATGCAACAACAATGCACAAGTTAAATAACGACTTTCTTACAATGAAGTTATAATAAAGTGTGACAATTATTGAACTTGGCGGGCGGCCGTGATTAGGCAAATATCAACGTTATTCACGTCGTTTTTTCAACAAGAAAACGGTAAGCTGTGTCATTAACAGTGATATTTATGTTGTCAGGAGACCAAAATCTCCCGATCAAACAAGTTTCAGCCGTTTCTGTCCCATTGTTGTTTATACGCAGATAGCTGAAAACAGCTAAACTACCTTAATGTAAAGACACAACATGTCTAGTGGTCGCCATGTTCATATATATATATATATAAATATTATCTGGATGTTATCGAGTATCTTGGCGGGCGACACACTAGGGTGTATCTTCACAATTCTAGGAAAGATACTCTGCAGTAAATAGAAACAATGTATACCATTCTTCTCGGTTGCACGCTATTGGCCAGCATACAGAAAAATAGCATTACAAATGATTGCCTCCCCAAATGAATGAGTTAATGCCTTCCCAAACGTCAAACCTTAAAAGGCACGTATTGGAGTTAAAAGAGTGCTGAATACCAAATTTCATTCATATCTGTCGAATAATTTATTTTATATGAAAGGAATTAGTCAGTATATAGTATGTATTCAGGAGTCTGTGCTGGACCTTTTCCTTTGTTCGTCTGACATCGCATCTCTATTTTCTGTTGTAACATCGTCTGATCTCAGGGGAAGTGATCACTTTCCTGTGGCACTGTCCAGCAGAGCTCATACCCCCATTGATTCGCCGTTGCGTTTATCCAGTGGGTACCCGCGAGTTAGTTCGGGCGCTTTTGCTGACTGGATTGCCAAATGGTTCATGGTAAAGAGACGGCCCCGTAGGAGCATCTCTAGAAAGCGACTCGACCCTGTCTGGTGGACCTCGGCTTGTAGGAAGGCTGTTTGTGATAGGCGAAAGGCTTGGCAACGGTACTCTAGGCTTCGCTGCGACGTCACGTGGTTTGAGTACGTCGGGACTGTGCAAGAAACAAGGTTTATTTTGCGCAAAGAAAAGCCACCTTTGGGCACAGGCTGTGCGAGCGTGTCTCTCATGGCACTCCTATCTCGCAGGTCTGGGCCTTGATGCGTCCTCAGGATTTCAGAATTGCGGTGACTTGGGCGCTGGACCGTACTGGGAATGTTTTGTGTGATGCCCGTTTGGCCAATGCCTTCAATTCCAATTTTGCAACGGTTTACGGAGCGCCTAAGGGCCCCCCCTCCTCCTCCTCTAGCTGATTGTGTTTCTGTCCCCGACCAGGCGCCTTTGACACTACTTGAGTTGTCGGCTGCTTTGCATGTGTGTAGGCCTGATAGTGCCTCAGGCATAGATGGTGTGTCTTATGCTGATTTGCAGGGCCTTAATCTAGCTGGTCGTAATGACCTTTTGGAGTACTACCAGAACCTTTTTGCCGGGGCTCCTGTTCCTCAGTTGTGGCTGTTCTCTATCCTCTCCCCGGTTCTGGGTAGGGGAAAGGTGCGGTCAGCTGTTGAGAGTTACAGACCCATTGCTATCCTCTCCTGCCTCAAACGTTTATGAGAGGATACTCATCAACAGAGATGTGTGGCAGCTTGAGGACTCTGGGAAGCTATTGAATGCCCAGTTCGGCTTCCGTAAGCAGAGAGGAGCTCAAGATACTATGTTGTATTTAGAGTCTGGCATTCGGGAGGCCTGGGTCAATGACTGTATTGCTGTCGTGGTGTTGTTGGACATTAAGGCAGCATATGACATGGTTGACGTGGCCTGGCTTGAGTACTCGCTGGAGGGTCTTGGGGTCGGGGTGAAACTCAGATCGGCTCTTTCGGCCCTTCTAGGTATGCGGCAGTTTGCAACCAGGGTTGATGGCTCCTGGTCGAGTGTTTTGACCACGGATAGAGGCCTCCCGCAAGGGAGCTGTCTCAGCCCAGCCGTGTTCACAGTGGCGATTGAAGCTGTACTAGTTGAGCTCAGCTCTTCTGTGAATTTTGTCGCCTATGCAGACGACGTGGCTGTTTGGCTGTCTGGGGAAGACCTGCCTACGCTCCTGGGAATTGTTGAGAAGGCTATTGCTCATGGCTCCCGGCTCCTTGCGGCCAGGGAATTGATGCTATCCAGTGCCAAGACCGAGCTTATGATCTTCCACAAAGGCCCTTTGCTTACTGGTTCCATTTCTGTGGATGGGTCAGTGGTGGAGGCATCGAGTAAGGTGCGATACCTTGGTTTCTGGCTTGATCCGCGACTTGACTGGTCACACGATGCGGCGGCAAAAACCACGCTTGCTCATGGATGCTCGTATTGTTGCATAACCATCATCTAACGTGCATCCCTTTATTCTTACGCAATCCATGACGAAGTAAATGTTGACTTATTTTGTCTTTTGTTACAGTTCAGCTTTTAGTTCATTAGACTTTTACAATCATCTAAGGACCAGTGTTGATTGTTCAAGCCATTGTTGCTTGAAATCTTTGGTTGCAACGAAATTTAAATTCGCTGATTGCAAATTTCAAAACCCTCCCACGCATTTGTCCTGACCTCTATACAACCCCCAAACCAACAAAAGGACCATGCTCAGATCACCATGCATCCGTGTGCAAACGTTCAGCGACGTAGGACGTCTCAATTTTGCGCTAGCCATGAGCAAAATGTCTATGGGATTTAACATGGGAAAAAAGCTAGAGCTAGACAGTAACATAAAAACAACGTTATTGACGCATCTTTTTCTCTATGATTGGTGGACACTCATTCTTTAAATTTTAGTTTTTCTTAATCTCTGACCCTTCTTTTTACGTTTTCCACAATTTGAAACATTTCCGTAGCATTGGATTTATCCTCAACATGCCAAAATATGCTTTCAGTTGATTACAGTTAACAGACGCATGCTAGTGAGCCACCTTTTTATCATTAACAATCAATTTTTTAACAATCGGATGTCTACAATGGGATGATCTACTGTTACTTGGCGGCGACACACTAGCGTGTGTCTAGATAGGGGATTCTGGAAGCCTTTATTACTTCTTTGGAGTAATAGGATAGCAGCATCTTTCTGTGTAGTGACCCAAAGTTCATTGATTGGAATTGTGGCCACATCATCTCAAGTGCATAACATAGACTTACCGATCTTTTTTTTTTTGCTGTATGATTTTTGCTACCGTGGTTTATTACTTCTGTATAATTTACAGCAATTTAAGGAAATAAATATGGCAGATACAAAATCGACGCCATGTTAAAATTTAGTATTATGTTTGACGCAAAACTTCGTTGTGTAAAGGTTAGGTTAGGTTATTTTTATTTGAGTACTACGGGCTTTAAATGCCATACACTCACCCTAATCTAATCCTACCTTATCCTACACCAACATAACAATGGCGGAAGTACCATGCTACAAAATTCCTGCAATCCAGAAACCCCAGCCGGGAAAGCGGGCTCCCAACAACCAACCCTCATTTACACCGCAAATTTCATTGAACGCAAATTTCTTAGCTTTAAGAAAAAAATTAAATAGGGTGAACGAAATCTCCGAAAATATTCTCTAATAAGGAAATGTGTTTTAATTCAATGTCGTGTCGTCCTTGAAATAATAAAATAGTAGCGACACGTTTTATCGACCTGTTGAGACCCCCTCCCTTCCCTTCCCCTCCCATCTATTTTCTTTTCTTTTTTGTTTGACTAACCTCTTCAATTTCTAATGAAACAATACTTACCTAAAAGGCATCATTATTTCTCCCTGATGTTTTAATGGTGGATAAAAAAAAA